>VSMD01041652.1:0-32045 GCA_008750895.1 Mirza zaza
ATTTCTCCTTCATATACGAAGCTTAGTTTTGCAGGGAATAAGATTCTAGGCTGGGCATTGTTTTGTTTCAGAAGAGTGAGAATGGGGCCCCAGTCTCTCCTTGCTTGTAAAGTCTCATTAGAGAAGTCTGCTGTTATTCGAATTGGCTTTCCCTTGTAAGTTACTTGCTTCTTTCATCTCACAGCTCTTAGAAGGGCCTCTTTAGTTGATATTTTGGTCAGTCTGATGACTGCATGTCGTGACGTCTTCCTGTTTGCATTGAATCTTCCAGGGGTCCTCTGAGCTTCTTGAACTTGTATATCGAGATTTTGAGTAAGGCTTGGGAAATTTTCCTCTATTATATCTTCAAAAAGCTTGTCCAATCCTTGAGTGATGTCTTCTTCCCCTTCTTGTAACCCTATGACCCTCACATTAGGTTTTTTCACATAGTCCCACAGCTCTTGTAGGCTTTGATCTTTTCTCTTGTTTCTCTGCTCTATCTCTGTGACTGATTTATTTAATTGGAAGGTGTTATCTTCAATCTCTGAGATTCTTTCTTCTGTTTGATCTACCCTGTTCTTGAGACTTTCCACTGTATTTTGCAGTTCCCTGAGTTGATTCTTCATCTCCAGGACTTCGGTTAAAGTTCTCTTCATTGTTTCAATCTCTTTAGTGAACCTTTGTTCCATATCCTGTAGGCTTTTTGTGGTTTCTTTATGTTGGTTATTGAGTTGTTCTTGCAGGACAGTGAGTGTTCTTATGATCCACATACAAAATTCCTCTTCTGTCATTTTGGTTGCCAGGTTTTGATTGTTGTCTGTTTCGAAGGGGCTGGTGCTCCTCTTTGGGGGTGTGTTTTCCGTTTGTTTCTTCATATTTCTGGAGTTCCTTCGCTGATTTCTTCCCATGTCTCTCAGTTGTTGTTTCTTTCCTTTAGGATTTCGTTTGGGTATTCACACGTCTTGTTTAGTTTCTGAGCCAGTAGGTGGTGTTGCTCACTTGCGGCGGCCACCACTGGGCTGGTGTCTGCAGGTCTCTCTACCCGCTGGGGAGCCTGCCAGCAGTCCAAGATGCAGTGGAGGGGAAACAGCCAAATCACCTACCCTTCCCGCTGGTCTCCGGGTTGCTCCTGCGGCCTCCTGTCTTCTGCCTCCTTAATTACACAGGTGGAGATAGATGGCAGGAACTGGAGCAGTTCCTATCTCAGCTCCACCCCCAAGGCGGGGCTAGAAACTTTGGAGACAAAGGCCCAGCTCCAAGTCACCAGAATGTGTAGGTCATAAAGTCTCTCTGCCTTATATCCACCAAGGGCAGCCTCCTATGAGGCTCGGCCCTGCCCAATCAAACTCCAGGGCCTGGACACTGAGTGCGGTAGACCTCAGCTCCACCCCCAAGGCAGGGACAGAGTCTTTGGAGCCAAAGACTCAGCCACAAGCCCTGTCTTCTGTCTGTTTAATTCCACAGGTGTAGATAAGCAGCAGGAACAGGAACAGTCTCTATCTCGGCTCCGCCCTCAAGGTGGGGATACAAACTTTGGAGCCAAGGACCTAGCCCCAAATCCCCGGATGTGGGGGTCGTAAAGTACCTCTGCCTAGTAACCACTAAAGGCAGTCTGCCCAGACGGGTTCTGCACTCAGGACACAGAGCGCGGGAGACCTGTGTAGGGAGAGACCAACCAGGAGCGGGCAGGCAGGCCCTGGGACCCACCAGTCCCTGTCTTCTGGTTCCTTAATTACACCGGTGGAGATAAGCGGCAGGAATGAGAAAAGTTTCTATCTCAGCTCCGCCCCCAAGGCTGGGACAGAGACTTTGGAGTCCAGGGCGGGGCTCCGGGTCGCAGGAGAGTGTAGAAGACAATGTTTCTCTGCCTTAAATCTACCAAGGGCAACCTCCCCTGTAGTACTGCCCTGTCCAGGCAGGGTCCACTCTCTGAGTTCAGAGTCAGTGCCACTTGTGCAGCAAGTGACCGTCCAATATCAAATTGGTGGAGCAGGGGCGCATACCAGCGCTCTCTCTGCGCCTGCCCTCCAAAGCCCGAGCCCAGGTCAGCGCTGGGATGCCAAGTCAGCGCTGGAATGGGGAGGCGGACCAGTGTGGAGGCGGGAGCGGTGCCGGAGGGGCAGAGGGAGGGGGTTAATGGATCAAGGAGTCTAACTTAACACACTCTGGCCTCTCAGTGCTGTCCCAAACCTCCTCTATATCCAAAGTCAAAGCCTCCTTCTGTGAAAACTCCCCTTAACCTTGACCTGGGAGTGTTCTGCAGGGAGATGCCCGAGCGGGCTCTGGTTCCTGCTGCGTGGAGAGGGGTTGCTGGGCTCGGGCCCTCCCCATCCTTAAACTGCCGCTGCCGTGTGCTCTGGAGAACTCAGTGTTCCCTGCTCTAGTCTCCTCTCCACACGGCTTTGTCCCGCGCTGCCACTTCTCACCAACTTCAGGTACCTCCCGGCCTACGTGGGAGTGGAGCTCGGTGTAGGAGGGGGTGTTGCTCAGCTCCAGGTAGGGCTGGCGCCACTGCCAGCCGGCAGCGGCTTAAACCGCACCTCCGAATCCCCGATTTTTACAGAAGAATAATCGATTCACCTTTGCTTTAGGCTGTAAATGGTCTTATCCCTCCGGTTCCCGGTGGATGTCTGCAGGCTTGTGAAGCTGGTCCTGTGGAAGTGCGGATCGCTCGCTTGTGGCTATCCGCTTTCTTCACTTTTCACTCTGGGAGCAGAGAGCCAGGAGGGCACCCCTACTCCGCCATGTTTTTTCCCCTTCTCTTTATGTCTTTTTGATGTAAGCATTTAAGGCCATGAATTTTCCTGGAGGAATGCTTTTGTCATGTTCCAAATATTTTGTTAGCTTGTGTCCCCTTTGTCATTCAGCTCAAAGAATTTTTTTATTTCAATTTTAATTTCATTCTTGACCCAATAATCATTCAGCATGAGGTTGTTCAATTTCCATGACTTTGTGATTGATTTCTAGTTTTATTCCACTGTGGTCTGAGAAGATACATGATATAAATTTGATATTTTTGAATTTCATGAGACCTGTTTTGTGGCCTAAAATATGATCATTCTTGGAGAATTCTCCATGTGCTACTGAGAAGAATATGTATTCTGTAGGTTTGGGGTTTACAGAACATTGCAGAATGTTCTATAAATATCTGTTAGGTCCATTTGATTTAGAGTTTGGTTTGAGTTCATTATTGCTTTATTTATTTTCTGCTTAGATGATTTATCAAGCTCTGACAGTGGGGTGTTGAGGTCCCCAGCAATTACAATCGTAGTATCTATTTCTTTGGTTAGATCTGGTAAGACTTCCTTTATGTATCCGGGAGCTCCTGTCTTGGGTGCATGTATGTTTAGGATTGTTATGTCTTCTTCTTGTGTAGTTCCATTTACCATTATATAATGACCCTATTTACCTTTGTTGGATTTAAGTCAATTTTATCTGATATGAGAATGGCTACACCTGCTCTCTTGTGGTTTCCATTTGCATGGAATATTTTCCTGCATACTTTCACAATGAGTCTGTGTACATCCTTGTGGTTTAGCAGATCTGGTCATGACAAATTTCCTTAGTGTTTACTTGTCTGTAAAGGACTTAATTTCTCCATCTACTGTGAAATTTAGTTTGGCAGGATACAAAATTCTAGGCTGGCAGTTCAGTTTAAGCCTATTGAAGATAGAGCCCGGATCCCTTCTGGCTTGTAAAGTTTTTACCAAGATGTCTGCAGTTATTGTGATGGGTTTTCCTTTGTAGATTATATGATGATTTCATCTTGCTGTTTGCAGAATTTTCTCCTTCACTTTGACTTTGTTCAGGTTGATTTCTATCTGTCTTGCAGATGACCTATTTGCTACGGATATTACCAGTATTCAATGTCTATCTGTATCTGTATGTCTGAATTTCTATACCAGGGAAGTTTTCCTCAATAATTTCCTCAAATAGGTTTTCTATGCTTTTAGTTTTTTTCTTCTTCTCCCTCAGATATACCTATAATTCAAATGTTAGTTCACTTCACACAGTCCCATATCTCTCTCAGTGATTGCTTTGGACTTTTTAATACTCTTCTCTGCCTCTTTAAATGATTGGATTATCTTGAGAGCCTTGTCTTCAAGCTCTGAGATTCTTTCTTTTCCTTGGTTTAGCCTGTTTTTAAAGCTTTCTTCCGTGTTTTGAAATTCCCTAAATAATTCTTTCATTTCTTTATTTTTCAATGTTTCTACTGTATGTACAAATTTCTAACCTTTTATTTATTTATTTATCTTTATTTCAGCATAATATGGGGGTACAGATGTTAAGGTTACATACATTGCTCTTGCCTTCCCTCCCCCCTCGAGTCAGAGCTTCAAGCGTGTCCATCCCCCCGACAATGAACATCACACTTATAATGTATATATATACCCCTCCTCTCCTCCCCCCTCCCACCTGACCAACACCCCATAAATGTTCTTTTTTTAAACATTTTGGTTAGATTTTATAACTTTACCTTTACCTAGCAAGGGTTAGAGGTATGCCCTTCCCCTCCACACTGTTTGCTACATCCCTCAGATGTGGGTTTACCACCCCCCCCGAATCTCTGGTGAGCACCACCACCCTTTGAGCACCATATTGATAATCGGTCAGTACCAATTTGATGGTGAGTACATGTGGAGCCCGTTTTTCTGATCTTGTGTCACCTCACTTTGCATAATGGGCTTAAGCTCAATCCAGGATAATATAAGCGGTGCGAGCTCGCTGTCATTTCTTAGAATTGAGTAATATTCCATTGTAAACATATACCAAATTTTAATAATCCACTCATGAATTGATGGGCACTTGGGTTGTTTCCACGTCCTTGCACTAGTGAATTGTGCTGCCATAAACATTCAGGTGCAGATGTCTTTATAATAGAACATCTTATGCTCTTTTGGGTAGATGCCTAATAATGCTATTGCTGGGTTGAATGGTATTTCTATTTTTAGCTGTTTAAGGTATCTCCAAATTCTTTTCCACAAAAGTTGCACTAATTTGCAGTTCCACCAGCAGTGTAAGAGTGTCCCTGCCTCTCCACATCCTCGCCAGCATTTGTTGTTTTGAGATTTCTTGATACAGGCCAATCTCACTGGGGTTAGGTGATATTGCATTGTGGTTTTGATTTGCATTTCTCTAATGATTAGAGATGTTGAGCATTTTTTTATATGTTTGCAGACCATTATTCTGTCTTCTTTGTAAACATTTCTGTTCATTGCCATTGCCCATTGCTTGATGGGGTTATTTGATTTTTTCATGTTAATTCTTTTGAGTTCTAGATAGATTCTTGTTATCAGACCTTTATCGGAAGTGTAGAGAGCAAATATTTTCTCCCATTCTGTAGGTTGTCTATTCACTCTAATGATAGTTTCTTTGGCTGAGCAGGAAGCTTTTTTCATTTGATCAGATCCCATTTGTTTATTTTTGTTGCTATGGTGATTGCTTTGGGGGTCTTCTTCAAGAATTTTTTGCCTAGGCCAATGTCAGAAAGGGTTTTCCCAACATCTTCTTCTAGGATTCTTAGGGTTTCATGCATTAGGTTTAAGTCTGTTATCCATCTTGAGTGGATTTTTGTGAGAGGTGAGAGGTAGGGATCCTGATTCATTCTTCTGCATGTAGATACCCAGTTTTCCCAGCACCACTTATTGAAGATACATTATTTTTCCCAATGTATATTTTTGTCTGCTTTGTCAAAGATTAGGTTACCATATGCAGATGGTTTCATCTCTGGCATCTCAGACCTATTCCAAATATCAATGCTTCTGTTCTTGTGCCAGTCCCAGGCTGATTTAATTATTATTGCTTTATAGCACAGCTTGAAGTCAGGAATACCGATGCCTCCCAGTTTGTTCTTTTTACTTAAGATTGCTTTGGCTATACGTGTTTTTTTTCTCATTCCATACAAAGTGAAGAATTATTATTTTCTAGATCTGTGAAGAATGGTGGTGGTACTTTGATGGGGATTGCATTAATCCTGTAGATGACTTTAGGTAATACTGACATTTTAATGATATTGATTTTACCAATCCATGAACAAGGTAGATTTTTAAGTTCTATTATATCCTTTCTTATGTTGTCTAGCTCTCTGGTGACTTTTCATTTTTTTTCATTGATTTCCCGAAATATTGTCTTCTTTTTGTTGGTTTTCAACTTTCTTTTCAATTCCATTCATCTTATTTGCCATCAATATTCTGAATTCCATTTCTGTCATTTCAGCAATTTCCTTGTGGGTGGGGTCCTCTACTGTAGTTCCATTGTGTTCCCTTGGGAGTGTCAAACTATTTTGTTTTTTTCAACCTCCCAGGGTTCTTTTGAATTTTCTTCTCATCTGGCTCCCCTTCTTTCATCTTTTGGTTAATAGGACTGAATGGCACCTGTTCTCCTTTTCTGGGGACTTTCTTAAACCAAGTCCAGTAGTGACTACTTCTCAGGGCTGGGTGTCCTCAGCAAAGTGTTTGACCTCCAGGAAGTTCTGCTGGCCCAGCAGTAGTGGTGGGGACTCAGTTGTGGGGTCTTGGTCTCCAAGAACAACTCCGTATTCTCAGGGGTGGAATTGCAGGCCCACCGGGGGCCTTAGATCTACAGGGGAAGAGCCTCAGCGTTGGGCACAGTGGGAGCTTCAGAGGTGGCTCTTGGGACTTCATGGGCACAGCTGCCCATATCAGAGGCTGTTTCACTAGCATGGGGAGTGCTGATACTCAGTTGCACAGGCACGTTTCCCTCAGTGGCCCAAGTTCCAAAAGGGGGGCCAGAGTTACTGGTCAGCCAAGGTTCTCCATCCACACCTAGGACCTACTGAGGCAGTCATCCAAGGCTTCCCAGGTGGTGCCTGTGGCTTCTGAGACTCCCACTCTGTTCAGCTTCCATGTCGGGGAGAAGCATGCTCAACACCCAGTCACAGGGCTCAAACGGGGGAGCATATGTTCACTTCCTGGCCTGGTGAAAGTGATGCTAAGGTTACTGCTAGATGGCTGGGTTCTGAGTGGACTTGACTCTGTGCACCAGAGTGATCAGGACGACATCAGTTGCAGAAGCCTGATATTGGCAAGCACCAGATCTCTGCTGCACCTGCTCTCTGATGGAATTTCTCTGAACTGACTCTGAGTAGCTTCCTGATCAGCCCAGATGTCTGCAGTGGAAGATAGAGACCCCTCACAGATTGAGCTGCCTGTGCCGTTGAGTTGCTTCTGTCCTGATGTCTTCACCTCTTCCCAGCAGTGTGAATTGTATTGGGTCCCCCAGCTTAATCTCCAAGATGGTGGGTGGTACTTGTGAGTAAAAACAGCCATGACCTGTTTGATTGAGTTAGTGGATACTGTGGTGAGCTATGGAGTTGTTCTCCCTGTCAGTGGTTGTTGCTTGCAATAAAGAGTCAACTTCCCAGTTATTCTTTTGTGCCAGTGCTAAGCTCTAGTCCCTCAGGTGGAGCACTTGAATGCCCCAGGCTTTGGGAGGAGCCCTGTAGCTCCCAGGGAGTTGCTTGATCTCCACCACAGCAGAGGTGGATTGAGGAGGCAGAGTGTGGTTAGTCTGCACAAACCTGGAAGGCTTTGCAAAGCCTTGGCAGGGTTCAGAGGTCATTTTCCTGGCTGCTAGAGTAGCCGCTAGGAGGAAAGTCAGGGCAGGCTCTCCAGACCAGGAGGGCTGTTTATGGGGGAGGGACCTAAACCCTTGGCTGGTATGGTGCCAGGCTGGGATCTTCCCTGCTGGAGGACTGACCCTAATCCAATGGCACAGCTTTCCTGTGTGAAGGGGTGGGCATTCTCCAAGATTATTGTGTCTCAGACCCCCACAGTGTTCTATCATTTCTGTCCACGTGGGCTCCCTTGATATCTGAGTCCAGCTCTCAAACTTCCCCCCTGTGTCCCCCAGCAACCCGCTCAAGTTTCAGGGGCATAGGATCTACCCTGCATGTCTGACCTGCTGGTGTGCATCCTTGCAAAATGCCAGAAGACAGGGAGCTCCCACATTGGGCACCGTGGGTCTACCACAGGTCCTCAAGGGAAGAGGCATGGGCACCACTCTGAGTGGAGACTTCAGCTTGGAGTACAAGTCTGCTTGAGAGAGGCAGGCACTTACCTAATTCTCGGCTCAAACTGCTTTCCCAGTTGCAGTGGATGGGAGAGCAGTGGGGAAGTAAAACGGTATGAATGGAAGAAAGCTAGCTCTCTGGTCTCTCGGGTTACTCTCCTTGGAGGGGGACCTCACATGGAATGTTCAAGCTCTAAGATCATGTGATTTCTCTCCACTATCCCATGTTTGCTGCAATGCTTGGGCTCATGGTGGTGGCAAAGCCTCCAACAATCATGGTAGACCACTGACCACCAGAGGCACATCTGAGGGATACAGGGTTCCCTCATGACCCCTTCACTGGGCTCTGAGCCTCTCTGGGTTTGAGATATATATATATGTATATATATACATATGTATATGCATATATATACATATGTATATACATATATATGTATACATATACATATATACATATGTATATACATATATATGTATACATATACATATATATGAAGGAAGATTCATATATATATAGAAGAAGAAGGAAGATTATATATATATGTGTGTGTATACATATATATGTATATATATGTATACACCCACACCCACACACACACACACACACATATATATATATATATATATATATATATATATATATATATATATAAAATCTTCCTTCTAAGCTTCATTTTTCCTCTGTGAGGTCTCTGACAGATGCTGGCACTTCTATGATCTTCACCTGAGCTTCATCTCCTTGATCCTCTCATTTATCTGAAGCCTTACCTTCCCTCTAGGACAGACTGGCAAGTGATGTTTCTAGTTGGCCATCTTGCACCCACCCCCAATCTAGGCCTTTTTTTTTTAATCATATGCCTCAACATTTTTTTCAGACTCTGCCCATTATCCAATTCTAAAGTAATTTTCACACTTGTAGGTATTTGATAAACAGCATCCCATTCTTGGTACCAAAAATCTGTAAGAATGTAGGGGTACATGTACCTATTTCTTTGCATGTCTCATTTTATTACTAAATTTACTATACTTGATCTTAGCCAAAAGGCTGAGAAATAATAATAAATTTAAAACTAAGCATTTTAGGTAATTTATTTTAGCGATACTGGATAATGATGATCCATCACCCCCATATCAGTGTTTGCTTCTGTTACTATTTGCTTGTTTGTTTTATGACTTAGATAGACTATTTTAGTTATGTCTTTTTCCTCCACATTGTTAATGTTGTGAAGCCTTTGATGTTGACCCTAGAAGGATACAGCCCTGGGCATGCACATAGTCACCCTAGGATAGAAGTGGTTTTATCAGGGTTCACTTTGACTCCCTCTTTCCCTAATGTTGTGAAGCCTTTGATGTTGACCCTAGAAGGATACAGCCCTGGGCATGCACATAGTCACCCTAGGATAGAAGTGGTTTTATCAGGGTTCACTAAGCTATCTCCTTCATTTGGTATTACATCTTGACCTTTAGGCTCCACTAATTACTGGCTGATTGCTCTGTTATTTGTGACAATACCTTTGGACATACATTGCTTAGCAGTCTAATCCAATTAAATTCCAGGAGTGGTAGTTAAAATGAGGTCATTATATAAAGTTTGTTATCACTCCAGGAAGGATTTTCTTAGCTGGCTCTTTCCCTGGTTCTTTCTCTTACCCTGTTTCTTTTTGCTAAAAGTTGCCTCATGGGCTTATGGTTTAGCTTGTTGCTCTTAAGAGGAGCTTTATATTTTGTTCAATTGGACTATTTGTCTTTCCTTAGGCCAGTACCATACTGCTTTAATTACTATAGCTTTGCAATATATTCAAAATCAAGATGCATTATGCCTCCAGTTTTGTTCTTCTTTCTCAAGATCTCTTTGGCTATTTTGGGTCTTTTGTGGTTCCATATGAAAATTAGGATTGGAGCTTCTGGATAGCTGAACACATGGAGGTTCCTGGATGGTGGTGTGGTCAGAGAGGGCATGGAAGCTCCATGTTTCTCCCCCATACCTTGCCCTATCTATTTATCTGTACACTTTGTAATATCTTTTATAATAAATCAATAAATGCCCTTCTTGATGAGAAAGTTTGAGGTGCTTCTCTCTCCTCTGTGTAATTGTTAGTTTGAGTGGTAAAGAAATGGCTGGCAGTGTCAAACCTTTCTCTAGGGGAATCAAAGATTCCACTTAGGTTATTTGAACTATCTCAAAGCTAGATGCTCTAATCTAATACAAGAGTGAGGAGCAGTGTTGAAGAAGGGCAAGTAGTGTCCTGACACAGAGGAGAGCCTAGAGCATAGAGCAGAAATGATAGAGTGAGAAATGTACTGTTAGTAGAGTTGTCCAGTGTTGTGCTTGGAATGGTAGAATATTCTTCTTCCATCTCCTCTTACATTATTGCATGTTTATTCCTGTGCTTCAGTCTAGTAATAGCTCAAATTATTGGTGATCCATCACTACATGGAGATGTTTGGTTGTGGCTGGAATTCTTTTTCACACCAATTTCAAGTGCTCTTTGGGTGCTCCCGTTTGTGCTTAGCAAAGTTGTGAATGCCATTTGGTTTCACAATATAGCTGAACAGGCATTTGAGGTATTAGAGAGGAAGTCTCACCCATTCCCTAGTGCCAGCAAAATAATTGCTGACATGCTCTTCAACCTTTTGTTGTAGGCTATTTTTCTCAGCTAAGTAATGTTTGTGAGTCTCTTTCCCATCCATCTTGTTGGTCAGCTGGTCAACCTCCTGCATATGTCCCTTCTCTACTCACTATACTGCTTTGAATAGCATTGGTTCAATAAAGGAATTGAAATGTGACAGCAGTTATCAAACATAGAAGGAAGTGGCCTTACCATTTTGGGTTTGGTTTACCCTTGGCTTTTATCACAGAAACACAGCCCTCATATATTATCAATGGCTACCTCTTCTCTATCCTCTTTCCTTTATTCATAATCAGAACCAATGAAGCAAAGACACCTGGCAAAGCATACCTCTTCAAGTTGCCTCTTCTCCTCTTCTTCTTAAGCGATAGACTCTTCCACAAGACAGTTTACCTGTAGTCTGCTCTGAGCAGCTCGACCTCTCCAGAAAGTAAGATATCACTTGTCTTCAGTAAGAATGGCCTTTATCAAAAAATCCCAAAACGATAAATGTTGGCATGGATGCCGAGAGATAAGAAAACTCATACACTGTTGGTGGGACTGCAAAGTAGTACAACCTCTGTGGAAAGCAATATGGAGATACCTCAAAGAGCTATAAGTAGAACTACCATTTGATCCAGCAATCCCATTACTGGGCATCTACCCAAAAGAACAAAAGACATTCTATAAAAGAGATATCTGCACTAGAATATTTATAGCAGCACAATTCACAATTACAAACATGTGCAAACAACCCAAGTGCCCATCAATACATGAGTGGATTAATTAAATGTAGTATATGTATATTATGGAGTTCCACTCAGCAACAAAAACAATGGTGATCTAGCACCTCTTGTATTATCTTGGAAAAAGCTGGAGCCCATTCTACGAAGTGAAGTATTACAAGAATGGAAAAACAAGCACCACATGTACTCACCATCAAATTGGTATAAACTGATCAACACTTAAGTACACATATAGTAATAACATTCATTGGGTGTCACATGGATGGGAGGGGGAGGAGAGGATGGGTATATACACACCTAATGGGTGCAGTGCACACTGTCTGGGGGATGGACACACTTGAAGATCTTACTGGTTGGGGCAAAGGCAATATATGTAACCTAAACATTTGTACCACATAATATGCTGAAAGAAATTAAAGAAAAATAATAATTCATCATGACCACGTGGGTTGATCCCAGAGGTGCAAATATGGTTAAATATATGCAAATCTATAAGTGTAATTCACCATATAAATAAAAGAAAGAACAAAACCCATATGATTGTCTCAATACATGAAGAAAAAGCATTTGACAGAATTCAACACACTTTTATGATAAAAACTCTTAGCAAAATAGGCATAGATGGGAGGTACCTAAAAATGCTTAAAGCCATATATGATAAACCCACAGCCAACATGATACTTAATGGGTAAAAATTGAAAGCATTCCCACTTAGAACCAGAACCAGACAAGTTTGCCCACTGTCTCTATTTCTATTCAACATAGTGCTGGAAGTCCTTGCCAGAGCAATCAGACAAGAGCTGGGAATCAAGGGTATTCAAATTGCGGCAGAAGAGGTCAAACATTCACTCTTTTCTGATGATATGATATCTAGAAAAACCCAAAGATTAAACCAAAAGACTCCTGTAATTACTAAATGAATTCAGCAAAGTCTCAGGATACAAAATCAATGTACACTAATCAGCAGCTTTCATATATGCCAATAACAGTGAAGCCGGGAATCAAATCAAAGACACAACACCTTTCACAAAGCATCAAAGAAAATCAAACATTTAGGAATATGTTTAACTAAGGAGGTGAGAGACCAATAGGGAGAACTATGAAACACTGAGAAAAGAAATTGCAGAGAATGTAACAGATGGAAAATTCTACCATGCTTATGGATTGGCAGAATCAGTATTGTTCAAATGTCCATGCTACCCAAAGTGATCTACAGTCAAAGCAATTACTATCAAAATATCAACATCATGTTTCACAGATCTAGAAAAAATAATTCTATGCTTTATATGGGACCAGAGAAGATCCTATATAGCCAAAGCTATCTTAAGCAAAAAGAACAAATTGGGAGGCATCAATCTACCATACTTCAAGCTACACTACAAGGCTATAGTAACTAGAATGCATGGTACTGGCACAAGAACAGAGTTAGAGACCTTTGGAACAGGACTGAAATCCCAGATGTAAATCCATCCTCATATTGTCATCTAATCTTTGACAAGGCAGACAAAAATATCCATTGGGGAAAAGAATCCATATTCACTAAATGGTGCTGGGAAAATTGGATAGCCACATGCAGAAGATTGAAATTGGATCCGCAGCTCTCATCTCTCAAAAAATCAACTCACGAAGTATAACCGACTTTAACCTAAGACATGAAACCATAAGAATTCTAGAAGAAAATGTTGGGAAAACTCTTATAGACATTAGCCTAGGAAAATAATTTATGAAGAAGACCTCCAAAGCAATCACAGCAACAACAAAAATAAAGAAATGGGACCTAATCAAATTAAAAAGCTTCTGTACAGCTAAGGAAACTATCAGTAGAGCGAATAGGCAACCTACAGAATGGAAGAAACTATTTTCATGCTACACATCTGATAAATAGAGTTTATATAGAACTTAGGAAAATCAACAAGAAAAAAATTAACCCCATTAAAAAGTGGGCAAAGGATATTAACATGAACTTTGCAAAAGAAGACAGAATAATGGCCAGCAAACATATAAGAAGTTGCTCAATATCTCTAATCATGAGAGAAATGCAAATCAAAACCACAATGAGATATCACTTAACTCCAGTGAGAATGTCTTTTGTCAAAAAGTCCAAAAACAACAAATGCTGGCATGGATGCGGAGAGATAGGTACACTCTTGCACTGCTGGTGGGACTGCAAATTAGTACAACCATTATGGAAAATAATATGTAGATACCTCAAAGTACTAAAAATAGAACTACCATTTGTTTCAGCAATCCAACTGCTAGGCATCTACCCAAAGGAAAAGAAGACATTCTATAATAAAAACATCCTTACTCAAATGTTTATGGAAGCACAATTCACAATTGCAAAGATGTGGAAATACCCCAAGTGCCCATCAATACATGAGCAGATTAATAAAATGTGATATATATATCTGTCATGGAGTACTACTCAACCATAAAAAACAATGATGAACCAGCAGGTCTTGCATTATTCTGGATGGAGCTAGAACTCATTCTTCAAAGTGAAGTATCACAAGAATGGAAAAAATAAGCACCACGTGTCCTCACCATCAAATTGGTACTAACTGATCAACACTTAGGTACACACATGGAAGTAATATTCATCAGGTGTCGGTAAGGTGGGAGGGGTGGAGGGGATGAGTAAATTCACAACTAATACGAGCAGTGCGCACTGTCTGGGGGATGATGGGCACACTTGTAGCTTTGACTTGGGTGGTACAACGGCAATACATGTAACCAAATGTTTGTACCCCCATAATAATCTGAAATTTTTAAAAGGAGAAAATAGAAATACCTAATGACAGAGCAATCCTACTGCTGGGTACATACCCAAAAGAAAGGAAATCAGCATATCACAGAAGATCTGCACTCCCATGTTTATTACAGCACTATTCTCAATAAACTCAAATCAAATTCAGCTTCATAGTTGAATTTTTACTTGTTGAGGACAAAGACTAGCACCTATAGTACTGTATGCACTTTAATATAAAAGGCACACCTAACTGCTGACATGTTGTGTTTCTTGACCTATATTTTTTAGGTGAATCCAAGGCCAAGTGTGGTCAATTGCTTTCTGCAAGGCAAATTTACTATTTGAGCCCATGGAGAACCCCTTGCAGGCATTGCATGGAGTAAATACAGAATAGCTTGTAGTAATATATAAAAAAGGCCCCAAACCCGATTTTGGATCTTGTAGATTGCTTATTAAAGGATACCAAATCTGAGTCAAAAGCTATAGTATGAATAAGCATGTTCTAAGCAGGTTAGACAAAGGAGTTTTAAAGGGAGTTGTCAGTTTAAGAGATACAGATGTGAGACAGAGTGAATGGGATGGGTAAGGGAAACACGTTGAGTATCACTTAAAACCCAGGTAATATCTGCATCACATAAAATAATTAAAAAGTGAAAAATGGACTATGAAATATAGAAATAGTCATGCTCAGGCTGACTTCTGTCAGATCTGTCTCCTGTTCAAAGAAACTAAACATTGAACGTGTAAGGGTGAATGCTGCTGTATGAAGCACAAGACTTCAATGGAGAACCAGAGAAAACAGATAACACTGGCCTCTCTGAGGTATATATTAATACGTAATGGAATTTCCCAAATTTTGAAGACATCAATTATTCATTTCTTTAGGAAAGTAAAATAAGTTCTTCAGTAGAAAGCAACTGGAAAATGAATGTCCTTGTCTGAAAATATAAGATCTTAATAAAACTAATCATAAAATTGGCCTTGGTGGGGAGAGCACAGAAATAGAATCACATGGCCCAAGTAAAGTCCTAAAAATAGGGAAGATCATTCACAAAGACACAGAGATAAGAAAAGACATATTGAATGAAGTCTAGAGTGTAGGAGCACGTGTGTCACTGTGTGTGCGTGTTTATGCATATAGGTAAGTTCAGATGAGCCTGGAAAATTAACAAGGGTGTGAATTGACCAGATTTGTATGTTAGAAAAATATACTCAAGGAGAAGAAAAACTATTTTGGAAACCATTGCAGAAATACATTAAGATATAGTGGTGACATCGACTTAAGTTTATGATGATTGATTTGGAGAGAATTTCTAGGGAAAATTACATAGAAAAGACCTGATTCTTCAGACACACAGTGCCCACAGAAAGCTTCACTACAAACAGAAAATTTGCACATAAACAGATAAATATCCCTTCACTAGAATAAAATATATAAATATATTTCCATTTGTAGATGGTTTCCTTCAATACTAGAAACAGAAGTGGACTTTAAATCTATGCTACAAATCTCTCAAGCAAAAAATTTACCTCAGACAGTTTTACCTCTTATTTTGGAAATATAAATAAATTGTTTGATTTCTTAATTTAAATTTATAAGTTAATTTTAAATTTCTATTCATGAAATGCAAAAATTAATTGCACTTTCATAGATATGTGAATATATATTTTTTTATTTCAGGAAATCATGGTGGTACAAACATTTTGGTGTAGTACTGTGTAGCTTTGCTCATATAGGCCTATTTTGCATACTAGATTTGTCAGGGACTTGTAGCTCCTTGCTATTCTGCACCTGCACCACTGTCATTTGTGGTAAATTTTTATCAATATAGTGAAATTTAAAACATATAGTCAACCAGGAGGTAATATGAAATAGCATAACTAAAGTTTAAGCTAAAATTTTGGTAAGTAGTTTTCAATCTGATTTTAGAGCTTGATGCAAACCTGAAAGGTGAGATAACAATTTCATTAAATAGGGATAACATTGAGGAAGTGGTCCCAATGTCAATATCCCTACAGAATCAATGATTAAACCACTACCCACTGACAAAAAAACAGCTCTGGGAGAGCTCCAGAGTGCAATAAAGAAGATGCAGCAATGAAATGGAGCACAAAAACTGAGGATGACAACATAGAAAAGTGTAGGAAGCATTTTACTGCTATCACCTCATCCCCCAATCTGACACATTTCAGCACCAAGGGGGATTCTTTTGTCCATGACCTCCCCCAACTATGGGAGAAAAGGAGAGGATGCTCCACTACTAAGGACCATTGCAATATTTACCAATGGTGACCCCAGACGATGGAGCTTGCTAGAGTCCATAGAGCATGAGCTAACAATGTCTCCATGCCACCTTAGCTCCATCACATGCATGCCCAGGCACTGATGTCATCATTGCTAGCAATTCCATGCCCCAGACCCCAGCACCACCAATGTTCTACTCATTCCTGAGCCCCAGAAATTAGCACAGGTATGCCTGCATCTCGGACTCTGGCTCCATGCATGCCCATACCCCAGTTCCAAGAGGATCCTCAATTGTGACTTCTCCCTCTAGGGGAAAAGAAAAATAGAAGGACTACAAAAGCCATTGCTACTACTGCAGACACTCACAACTTTGGCTCACCAAAGCCCCCTGTACTCTTTGCTGATATCCGCAACTGACTGGCATCTATGCTGCTGCACACCACCCAGCTGGCACCCTTACACTGGCACATAGATAAAGATATTTTCTGACTGAATTCAGTCTATAAAGTACAGAAGAGGTGACTCCTCCTTCAAATGTGCAGACATCAACACAAGGATACAAGGAACGTGAAAAATAAAGGGAAGATAACACCAAACAAGCAAGATAATTTTGTAGTAACTGGACCACAAAGAAATTGAGATCTATTAATTTTCTGACAAAGGATTAAAAATAATGGTTTTAAAGAAGCTCAGCAAGAGAGAACACAGACAACTCAATGATATCAGGAAAACAATAATGAATAAAATGAGTTCAACAAAAAGATAGAAAACATAAGAAAAAAATTCTAGAGATAAAGAATACAATGACTGAAATAAAAAATAAAATGGCTTCCAAAGTACACTCAATCAAGAAGAAAAAAGAATAAGAGAAATCAAAGACCAACAGTGGAGAAAAAAATGAAAAAGAGTGAAGAAAACATATGGGATTTATAGGACATCATCAAGCAAACAAATATATACATCATGGAAATCTCAGAAGAATAGAGAGACAAATGGTAGAAACATTGTTTAAAGAAATAATGTCCAAACATTTTCCAAACCTTAAGGGAAATCAATTTTCAGATTCATGGATATGACACCAAAAGCATAGCAACAAAAACAAAAGTAGACAAATGAAATTCCATTAAATTAGAAAACTGCTGCACAATAAAAGAAATCATCAACAGAGTGAAAAGACAACTTATGGAATGGGAGAAAATATTTGCAAACCATGTATCTCATAATGAGTTAATACTGAAAATATATAAGAAACTCATATAATTCAATAGCAAAAAAACCCCATTAAAATGGGCAAATAACATGAATAAACATTTCCTAAAAGAAGACACACACATAAAATGTGGTATATGTATGCCATGTAGTTCTACTCAGCCACAAAAACCATGGTGATCTAGCACTCTAGCACCTCTTGTATGATGATGGATAAAGTTGGAACCCATTCTTCTAAGTGAAGTATCACAAGAATGAAAAAACAAGCACCACATGTACTCACCATCAAATTGGTTTTAACCAATCAACACTTAAATGCACATATAGTAATAACATTCATTGGGTGTCGGGCAGATGGAAGAGCGAGGAGGGGATGAGTATATACACACCTAATTGATGTGGTGTGCACCGTCTGGGGGATGGACACATTTGAAGCTCTGACTCGGGTGGGGCAAAGGCAATGTATGTAATCTAAACATTTGTACCTCCATAATATGCTGAAATAAAAAAACTTTAAAAAGTAAATCTAACTGGCAAATAGCAAACAATAAATAAATAAATGCAAAAGTAACAGTAATTGTATTAAATGTAATTTGTTTTAGTGGATTAAAAAAATCAATTCTGAACTAAAAACAACAACAAAAGAAGACATACAAGGCCGGGCGCGGTGGCTCACGCCTGTAATCCTAGCACTCTGGGAGGCCAAGGCGGGCAGATTGCTCAAGGTCAGGAGTTCGAAACCACCCTGAGCAAGAGCGAGACCCCGTCTCTACCATAAATAGAAAGAAATTAATTGGCCAACTAATATATATAGACAAAATTAGCTGGGCATGGTGGCGCATGCCTGTAGTCCCAGCTACTTGGGAGGCTGAGGCAGAAGGATTGCTTGCGCCCAGGAGTTTGAGGTTGCTGCGAGCTAGGCTGATGCCACGGCACTCACTCTAGCCTGGGCAACAAAGTGAGACTCTGTCTCAAAAAAAAAAAAGAAGACATACAAATGACCAATAGGTATATGAAAAGATGCTCAACATCACCAATCATCAGGGAAATGCAAATCAAATCCACAATGAGATATCACCTCACATCTATTAGAATGGCTATGATCAGAAAGATGAATGATAAGTGTTGGCAAGGATGTGGAGAAAAGTAAACCCTTGCATACCATAGATAAGACTCTAAATGGGGAAAATCATTATGGAAAATAGCATGGCGGTTCCTCAAAAAATTAAAAATATAACTACCATATGATCCAGTAATCCCACCTCTGAGTATATATCCAAAGGAAACAACATCCCAAAGATAAATATCTGCACTCCCATGTACACTGCAGCATTATGCTCAGTAGCCAAGATATGGAAACAACCTAAATGTCCATCAGCAGATGAACGAATAAAGAAATGTTATATATATACACATTGAAATATTATTGAGTCTTACAAAAACAAGGTTATACTGTCATTTTATGACAATGCGGATGAACCCAGAGGACATTATGCTAAGTGCAACAGGCCAGACACACACAAAAAAACAAACGCTACATGATCTCACTTATACGTGGAATCTAAAAATAGTCAGACTCATAGAAGCAGAGCACAATGGTGGTTGTCAGGCAGTGTGGGGAGGGAAAAATGGGAAGATATTGGTCAAGACATAAGTTCCAGTTATGCAAGATGAATAAGTTCTGGAGAACTAACACACAACAATGTGACTATAGTGAACAATACTGTATTGTATCCTTGAAATTTTCCCAGAGGGTAGATCTTAAGTGTTCTCACCATACACATACAAAAAGAATGACTGAATAAATCCATGGAAGGCACTGTGCTTTAAAGATAAATAAATAAATAAAAAATAAGGTTGGAAACACAAAAAAGAACTCAAAACATATCTTTAAAGATAGTCACTTCTGAGAAAAATGAAAACCAAAGTGCGAGAAAAAGTGGACTAACATTATTTTGGCTATAGATTACAAGTTTTGGTTAGCAAAATAATTGTATTAATTATTTCATTACAATATTAATATAGGTGGAGCGATATAAGTTTCCTTTCAGCATGATTATTTTGAGAATTATCCCATGTGTTAGTTGACATCACTAGATCTAGATCACTTCTTTTTTAAGAGTAATTCTGCTTTTATTTTTTAAGTAAATGATTAATTAAATGATGTAATGTTCATGATGCTACAAAAATGGGAAGAGTATATATAAATATTTTTATCATAGTTGATATATATAAAATACTGATGAATCTGAAGCAGAAGTTCACTGAGAAATGTTTATAAGCATTAGGTGTTGAATTTACAGATGTTGCCGAAGTTATACATTCATGATGGGATACTCACCATACACTCTGATTGTTTAAAATGAAAGAAAGAAATAGCCAATTAAGTAGTGCATAGAAAACAATCTAACAATCTTCACATGGATCATCTATAATTGCGTGAGTTTTCATTACTCTTTCCATGGGAGTCTTAACAGAATCATATTTCCATCCCTTCCTGAGAAACAACTTCTCAAGGATGTCTGGCATCCTGTAGCCTTTGCTTAGAATAAAATCCTTAAAGGCAATTGTTCCATAAAGGTCATCAATAATGTCCGCTTCACGAGCTTTTGCTTCAGCTTCAAGTAAGATCTTGGGGTCAATCAAAGGTTCATCATTTATTAACTTTTTCCACAACTTAGGCTTCAGGTACCATGCGCCATACCTTATCTTCACCCAGTTGGGTTTATAAGGATTCGGTGGTTTCTGGAGTTTCCTCTCGACGTCTAGTTCCTCTATGGAGAATTTTACCACCTCCGATTCCGTTAGCTTATCGCTGTACTTTAGCTCTGAATGAACCTCGTTAACCTTCTTCATGTGTAGGTCTTCATAGGTTGGTTTGCACTCACTGCCAAAGTCAAACAGTTTCAGGATGAACTCTTCATCAATGCCCAAGATTCCAAAAGTAGCAACCCATTTGCAGAAGTTATGGATTCTTCTCGGTAGCTTTTTACCATCATGAGGAGGATCACCGAAAACATCTGCTGTGGTTGGCATCTCTTCCTGAAGCAAATCTTCTGGATGGGTCGCGGGAGTCCTGGGAGGTCCCAGGAAGGCTTTCCTAGAATAATGTTTACAAGGCTTCGTGGGTTCCCTGGTTTTTTTCCTTTTGCCCTCACAACAAGCCCATGTATCCTCCAGCTTCCTCTCAGGATCCAGCACTTCCAGCACCTTTAGTAAGAGATCTGCAGGTAGATAATCTTCCAGATTCGGGTAGAGGGCCAAGGGATGCTGAGTCAGGCGGGCTTCTATGTCCTCTACGAATGCCTTCCTTGCTTGCTGGGCTCGCGAGAGCCTGGAAAACAGGCCTGCATCCTTAGACAGCTTTCTCTGACTTGTTCTTGGGGCAGGTTGAGGAACTCTGTGAGAAATTAGGGGGAGAAAGGCCTCCTTAGGGCCACGAGTGATTAGACCTTCACAAGGTGGACAGCCTTTTCTGAAGTCGTCCAGCCCTTCTTTCACAAATATCCACCGCCGGCCATTCAGGGAGGTGGGGAACTTCAGAAGCCTGTGCTTGTGCTTTGCAAAACACTTGGAAGGTAGTTTGTCGAGGTACCAAGGCTTGCAGTTCATGCCCAGGGGCATCGGCTCCAGCACCCAGGGCCGGAACACCCGCCCCTGGTCGGCCATCGTGGCCCTAGCTCCCCGGCCACAGCTGGAGATTCAATAGTTTGTTCTTGTGCAGCCACTGGGGTCGCTAGGAGACCAGGAACCACACACAGCTGGGATTGTTCCCGGAGGCGTGGCCAGATTCTCAAGGCCAGGGGGTTGCTTCGGAACCCTCAAACCCAGCTCATTCCATTTTGTTGTCCATTGTATGGACATAACACTATTTACTTAAACATACACTTTTTGATGTACATTTGGGCTATTTCCCATTTTGGACTATTACAAATAAAGCTTCTGTGAGCATTTGTGTTCACGTCTTTTTATATACACATATTTTCATTTGTCTTGGGTAAATTTTAGTTAGGAGTCCAAAGGTGGGATCTTATGATAGGTGTATGTTTAACATTTTTAAGAAAACAACAAGTTTTTCCAAACTGATTGTACTATTTTTAATTTTTTTAAAAAAATTGACAGATAAAATTGTATGTGTTAATATTTACCATGTACAACATGATGTTTGAAGTATATGTACATTGTGGGATGAATAAATCTAGATAATTAATATATGTATTGCCTCATATAGTTATCTTTTTAATGGTGAGAACACTTGCCCACTCTCTTAGCATTTTTCAAGAATACAATATATTGTTATTAACTATAGCCACCATGTTGTATAATAGATCTCTTTAAGTTATTCCTCTTATCTAACTTAAATTTTGTATCCTCTGACCATATGGTTGTACTATTTTATATTCCTTCTACAATGTATGAGAATTGCAATTCCTTCACATACTCACCAACACTGGAGTAGGTGGTCATTTTAATTTTGGCTATTCTAATAGGTGTGTAGTGGTATCTCATTGTGGTTTTAATTTGTATTTCCCTAATGACTTTTGGTGTTGAACATCTGTTCACATGCTTGCTACTCTCCTTTGGTGAAGTATATGTTCAAATTTTTGTACATTATTTGCGTTGCTTGATAACTCATTGAATTTCGAGAGCTATTTTTGTTCTGGATTTAAGTCCTTTGTCCGATATATGATTTGTGAATTTTTCCTTCCATCTAGGGCATGTCCTTTCATTGACTTAACTGTATATTTCAAAGAGCAGAAGTTTTCAAATTTGATGAAATCCAATTTATCAATTTGTTCTCCTATGGATTGTTCTTTTTGTATTGTATCTAAGAAAATTTTGCCTATCCAGAGGTCACAATTTTTTTTTCATTCTTCTAGAAGCTTTATAATTTTAGGTTTTACTTTTAGATTTGGTATTTATCATCTATTTTAATTTAATTTAACTTTTGTAGCTGGTGCAAAATATGGATCAGCGGTTTTTTGTTTTGTTTTGCCTGTGGATATCCAATAGTTCCAGAAGTATATATTTTTGAAAAGATGAGCTTTTCTCCTCTGAATTACCTTTGTAACTTTGTAGAAAATCAGTTATCCATATTTCTATGGATTTGTTTCTGTTCCCTTGATTTTTCTTTCTTCACAACAATTCCACACTGTGTTGATTACTTTTGCTTTATAATAAGTCTTGAAATCAGGCTGTATTAATCATCCAACTTTGATCTGTTCTGTTTGTTGTTGTTGTTGTTGTTGTTGTTCTAGGTCATTTGAATTTCTATGAGAATTTTAGAATCAATTTACCAATTCTACAAAAAGCCTGTTGGTATTTTGATTAAAATTATGTGAAATCCAAAGATCAATTTGGGGATAATTGACATCTTACCAATATTGAGTTTTCTGATGCATGAAAAAGGTACATTTCCATTTATGTATGTGTCTTTTCATTTATCTCAGCATCATTTTGTAATTTTCATGGTAGAGATCTTTCACATCTTTTTCCTCCAGATTTTCCTCTATTTCATGGTTTTGATACTACTGTGAATAGAATTGAGGGCAAACTTTGAGGGTGGAGGACAATGTACTGTACCACATATCTGCTGGTGATGAATCTGCTTGTTTTTTATATGTCCTTATTTTACCTTGGTTTCTGAATGATGTTTTTTGTCTGTGTATAAAATTCTGGGTTGATAGTTTTTTTTTTTTTTTTCATTCAGTACTTTAAAGAGTTGGCTACATTGTTTTCTCTGATGTCCCCTTGATTTTTGTGTCTTTGTACCTAATGTGTTTTTCCCCGTGGCATTCTAGTACCTGTGTGAATACCAGGAACCTTTATCTATACTCTTTTTAGGTGGTTCTTCTCCTGCTCTAAGTTGCTTAGCTTAATCTCAATTTAGTGATACTAATGGTCTCTGCCTTGGTTACCCCCTCTATTCAATACATAATCTGGGGCAATCATAGAAAACACTTCATTTGTTTTCCATCTCTGCCTGGTGTCCAGTACCTTGCAAACTATTATCATATATTTTTCCTACTTTTTTTGGTTGTTTCAAATGTGAAGTGGGTCCCTCTTAGTTTATCTTGGTCAGAAGAGGAACTATAACTTACTTTTTATTGCTCTATCTCTACCAATCTAGTGAAGCTATTTTCTTACATGTCACCAGAGACTTCTTAACCATGAGATAGCTTATCACATTCTTAATGATCTTCGTTATTTGAAATTACGGATAATACCCACATTATTGAAACAAACTTCTACCTTAGATTTAATACCATTCTATTTTTCTTTATCTTCTAATGTTAATCATTAACATTTCCTTTAAAATACACAAAATGAATAGCAAATTCCACCATACCAGTAGGCATTTTAAAACTTTCATCCAAAACTGCTTTTCTTTTGTCATCAATCAAAAATTTGAACACATAAATTACAGATTAAGTGCCATTCCTCCACCATGGCCTTAACTTATGTCTTTTAAAAAATCCATTGGTCACTTATTCTTTTGCCACACATTTGTTAAGTTCCCATTTTATGCCAGACAGTGTACTGTGTCCTCAAACTATTACAATTAAAAGATACAATTACTGTCTTTTCCTAATAATGAAATTAACACAATTTCTTGCCATATGAAATCAGTTTTTGCACACTAATTATTTCAAAAGTTTTGTTCAAACTTCATCTTTGAGATAAACCTTTTGTAAGTACTGAGTGGTGAAGATTAAGATTACAAATCTATGATATAGAATTAAATGGATCAATACAATTAGGGTGAACAAAGATTGGTACCAGAAACTAAAATATAAAGCCAGGAAATAAAAATCTAAGTGAACATGAAAATGGGAACTTTGTCTAAATCTAGAGATAATTGTTTGTGACTTTTCTTTTTATTTGCTTCAATATGAATCATTGATAGAAATCTCCACTTAGAGACAAAGACAACGTGACACTTTCACAGGAAGAAACAAAGACAATTAGTAAGTTTCATAAATTAATGGTCAATAATAAGAAAACTTCTAATATTCTAACACCTTTGGAAGTTCAACATCTTTCCACTTCATCATGCAACACCATATATTTCCATATGGTGAAAGATATAGATGCAACAAAATTACACATATCTATTATTGCAATTAGTAAGGGAAATGTAATGAATATGCACTGTACATTCTAAGTAATGCTTCCAAAGCTCATTTCCTGTCATTAAAGAGATTACATTAGTACATAAGAATCCATATTCTCAAAGTATCTATCCTATTCCACTCAGAGAAGTGAATATTAGGAGATATGGATACTGTAAAAAAAGGTCTGTTGAGGATATTTAACATCTTCCAAAGCTATACCTCTGAAAAGTGATCATTATTATAGAATTCCCAATACTTGGTTCAACTGCTCCATCCTATGCTTCTTTAAATAATAGACAGCATGCTAATTTTGTCTATTAAAGATCATTGTTACCCTAGATATTGCTCCTATATATCAACACACAATAAAAACATTTTTATACCTTTTAGAAATAGTTTTCAATATCAGATTATTATTCTACTAGAGTTTATGCTGTCAATTGCCTTCCTCTTTTAGATTTCATTTTTATTTATATTTTTATTAACATGACATTGTTAGTTGTTTCTCTACATTCTTAACTTCTATGTGTTGTTTCTCCCTCTTTTGGGGAGAAACTATCAGATATTTGCATTTAATTATGTTCCCACTGGGTCACATGCTTTTCCAGGCTTTCCAAATTTGGTCTCTTTTGTTTAGTATTTCCCCATAAATTATTTCAGGCCTGCATCATTTTGTTCAGCTCTGAATTTCACCTACGTTGGCCCTTAACTTTCACTATGGAAAGATGCAAAGTTTGTTGTTTCTGAAATATCAAGAAAGTTCTTATTTTATCACTTGAATACTCAAATGAAAAAAAGTATAGCGTCTTTGGTATTTTGTCTATATAAGAGCATGTCATCTGCAAACAGTGACAATTTAACATCTTCCTTCCCAATTTGAATGTCTTTTATTTCTATTTCTAGTCCAATTGCTCTGGTGAGGATTTCCAGTGCTATGTTGAATAGAAATGGTGAGAGTGAGCATCTCAGTCTTGTTCCTGATCTTAGAGGAAAAGCTTTCAACTTTTCATCATTGAATATAATGTTAGTTGTGATCTTGTCATATATGGCCTATATCGTGTTGAAGTACATTTCTTCTATACCGAATTGGTTGAGATTTCTTTTATCATGAAAGGATATTGAATTCTGTCAAAAGATTTTTCTACATCTATTGAGATAATCGTGTTTTTTTATTAGTTAATGTATAGTATCACACCAATTGATTTGCATATGTTGAATTATCCTTGCATCCCAAAGATAAATCCCACTTGATCATGGCGTATGATCCTTACAATGTGTTGTTGAACTCTATTTTATTCTTTTTGATGCTATTGCAAATGAAATTGCTTTCTAAATTTCATTTTTCAATTTTTCATTGCTAGTGCATAAAAATACAATTTCTGCATATTGATCTTGTGCCCTTCAACCTTCATGTACTTGTTTATTAGTTCTAATTTTTTTATTGGGCTTCTTAAAATTTTAAATATACAAGATGCACCATCTGCAAATAGAGATAGTGTTACTTCTTCCTTTTCAATTTGGATACATTTGATTTCATTTTCTTTCCTAATTGACCTGGCTAAAACCTCTAGTACTATGTTGAATGGAAGTGGCTAGAGGGGGGCATCCTTGTCTTATTTTTGATACTAGAGGAAAAGCTTTTAACTTTTCATTATTGAATAGGAGTAGGTTAACTATAGGATTTCTGTAGATATCTTTATGAAGTTGAGGAGGTACACTTTTCTTCCTACTTTATTGAGTGATTTTATGATGAAGAGGTATTGAATATGTTAAACACTTTTTCTGCATTTAGTGGCATGATTGTATAGGGTTCATACTTTATTCTATTGATATGGTATATTACATTAACTGTTTTTTTGGATGTTAAACCAATTTTGCATTTATGATATAAATCCCACATAATCATGATGTATATTCTCTTTTATATGTTGCTGGTTGTGGTTTGCCAGTGTTTGGCTGAAGATTTTTGTACCTATACTCATAAGAGTTTTTGGCCTGTAGTTTTCTTTTCTTGTGATGTCTTTTTCTGGTTTTGTTGTGAGGTAATACTAACCTCATCAATAAGCTTAAATGTATTCCCTCCTCTTCTGTTTTTGGGAAGAGTTCAGAAAGAATTTATAGGATTCTTTAATTATTTGATAGAATTCAACAGTGAAGATATTTGGACTTGGGCTTCTTTTTGTGGATAGACTTTTTGATTGTTAATTCTACTGTTTTACTTGTTATTGGCGTACTAAAATATTTTTTATTTCTTTTTGAGTCAGTTTCAGTAGTTTGTACCTTTCTAGGAATTTGTTCATTTCATTGACTATATCTAATACATTGCCATATACTTGATCATAGCATTCCCTTATAATTTTATTTTTGCAAATTCAGTGGTATGTTCCTCTTATTCATTCCTCATTTTAGTGATTTGATTTCTCTCTCCTTTTTGTTTGGTCAATGTGGCTAAATGTTGTCTATTTTGTTGATCTTTTCAAAGAACCAACTTTTGGTTTTGTGCATTTTGTCTATTGGTTTTCATTCTCATTTCCATCAATTTCTGCTCTAATCTTTATCATTTCCTTCTTTTTGCTTCCTTTGGGTTTCATTTACATTTTTCCTAAGAGTCTTAAGGTAAAAAGTTAGGCTACTGATTTGAGATCTTTCTTCTAATTACATATAGGCACTTACACCTATAAATTTCCCTCTAAACATCACATTAGCTGCATCCTATAAATATTAGTGTATGTTGTGTTTTTATTTTACTTCATTTCAAAGCATTAATGAACTTGGAATTTTGTTTCATGGAAACTATAATGCACCATGAGGCTATGCTATAGGTTTCCATAAAACAAAAGTTTTCTCCATATAGTCACCCATTTCTATCAAAGATAATCAAAGTAAGATTAATTTGTTTTCAAAATAAGTCTAGTCTCATTAAAATTGGCCTCGTTACTTTTGTAAGTGCAGCAAGAATAGTGACTGATCATATAGCCTCTTTTTTTTTTTTTTTTTTTTTTTTGAGACAGAGTTTCACTTTATTGCCCAGGCTAGAGTGAGTGCCGTGGCGTCAGCCTAGCTCACAGCAACCTCAAACTCCTGGGCTCAAGCAATCCTGCTGCCTCAACCTCCCGAGTAGCTGGGACTACAGACATGTGCCACCATGCCCGGCTCATTTTTTCTATATATATTAGTTGGCCAATTAATTTCTTTCTATTTATAGTAGAGATGAGGTCTCGCTCTTGCTCAGGCTGGTCTCGAACTCCTGAGCTCAAACGATCCGCCCGCCTTGGCCTTCCAGAGAGCTAGGATTACAGGCGTGAGCCACCGCGCCCGGCCCCACATAGCCTCTTTTTAAGTTTGCTTTGCCAAAACATTTAATAAGGAATCTCATATTGGACATTTAAAAGCCTTTCAATGTTAAAAAAGCCAAGCCAAAGATTCACCATCAGACTTTGCCTGCAATACCTATATATTTGGGTGAATTCCTCTATTTTTAAGGTCTCCAACATACCCTGAAATTCAAGCAAATGCCAGAAGTGACATTCCTTACTTACCTGTAAGGCAACCATGTAAGAGAATTATATATGGTGAGGTATCAAAAATGTCAAAAGGTCTAAAACACTTGAATACATAGGGTCACGGATTATTATAAAACAATAGTTGGAGTCATTTAAACAATCAAGAAAATGACAAAGGTTAACATAAAGCACAGGAAATAATTTTGACAGGACAAAAAAATCTTTGCCTCCTAGGCAGATTACCTAAAGGGTAACAAAAAACATTTTATAATTTCTTGTTCAGAACAAATGAGCCACAAAAACTTTGTTGCTTTACAGGAGATGACCAAATTCTAGTTTTGTATCAGTGTACTGTTAATACTAAGCTGATTTTAATAAAACCTCATAAATAAACTCATCTAAATCTTGGCCATCTTTGGCCACATAAGATAAGATGCCTTTTCTAAGATTCCTTTTCCATGAACTCTTTACAATTTTTTAAAACCTATCAGCATTTGTTCCTGCTTTATTTTTCTCTTTCTCATTCTAGAACAACCCATCATTCTACTTTAGTACAGAACTAATTACTCCATTTTCTCTTAACAAATACACCTCCTCATGCCTTAGACCTTTACTTACCAAAAATACATCTTATTTTACTTGCATACTTTATGTACAGTGTTGTTTCCCTTATAGTTTCTAGTAGTTTCAATTCTATATAACTATAATTTTTAACTTTTAATAACCTCAATTTCTAGTGAAAAATAGGACATAAGCAATTCTGAACTGTATGTCACATATCAGCATTCTGTAGAGCAACATCATCTCATAATTTCTAGAAACACATGCTTCCTCATAGTGCAATTTCTCATGTTGTCAACAGACCTAGATACCTTTAGTTCCTCTGTAGTAAGAAGCCAGAAGTCAAGAAACTTAAAATTATATTCAGAAATAATTGTTTTAATATTTTATCTTACTCAGAAATGATCCAGACATTTAATAAATATCTAGCACATAATTTAACTTAGTATAACTTTAAGATTGCAAGTTACCAACACATTTTTGAAATTATTTTTAAGTAAACATATTTTATAAAACATAATTACTATTGAAAATTTCATTGACAAACTCTTATCCCACTTACATTTATTTAATTCACTTGTTCTTAAAATTTATGCTTGAATTGCTCATGAAAATTATATTAGACATTAAACAAAGATCGCCATCACCTTAAGTAACTTCTCTTGTTGACAAATGAGGCAAGTATAAAAAATATTGCAGAAGCAAAGAAACTAAAACATTAAATATATTGCTCTTCCCCTACTCTCTTGCTCTTTTTTTACTGCCATGCTTGACACACACCAAGCAATTCATTTTTTATTTTTAATTTTTTAATTTTTTTATTTCAGCACATTATGGGGGTACAAATGTTTAGGTTACATATGTTGCCTTTGACCACCCGAGTCAGAGCTTCAAATGTGTCCATCCCCCAGATAGTGTGCACTGCACCCCTTAGGTGTGGATATACCCATCCCCTCCTCCCCCTACCTGACCTGCCCGACACACGGTGAATGTTACTACTATATGTGCACTTAAGTGTTGGTCAGTTAAGTCACTTAATACCAATTTGATGGTGAGTACACATGGTGCTTGTTTTTCCATTCTTGTGATACTTCACTTAGTAGAATGGGCTCCAGCTGTATCCAGGATAGTACAAGAGGTGCTGGATCACCATTGTTTATTGTGCCTGAGTAGAACTCCATGGTATACATATACCACATTTTATTAATACACTCATGGATTGATGGGAACTTGGATTATCTCCACATCTTTGCAATTGTGAATTGTGCTGCTATAAACATTCTAGTGCAGATGTCTTTTTTTATAGAATGTCTTTTGTTCCTTTGAGTAGATGCCCAGTAATGGGATTGCTGGATCAAATGGTAGTTTTAGTTATAGCTCTTTGTGGTATCTCTATATTACTTTCCACAGAGGTTGTACTAATTTGCAGTCTCACCAGCAGTGGATGAGTATTCCTATCTCTCCACATCCACGCCAACATTTATTGCTTTGGGACTTTTTCATAAAGGCCATTCTCACCCGACATAAGTGATATCTCATTGTGGTTTTGATTTGCATTTCCCTGATGATTAGATCTAGAAAAAATAATTCTATGCTTCTTATAGAGACAGAGAAGACCCCATATAGTAAAGCAATCTTAAGTGAAAAGAACAAATTGAGAGGCATCAATTTACTAGACTTCAAGCTATAATACAAGGCTATAGTAACTAAAACAGCATTGTACTAGCACAAAAACAGAGACATAGACCAATGGAACATAACTGAGAACCCAGATATAAAACCATCCTCATATAGTCATCTAATCTTTGACAAAGCAGACAAAAACTACACTGGGGAAAAGAATCCCTATTCAATAAATGGTGCGGAGAAAATTGGATAGCCACATGCAGAAGACTGAAACAGGATCCACACCTTTCACCTCTCACAAAAATCAACTCATGGTGGATAACAGACTTAAACCTAAGGCGCGAAACTATAAGAATTCTAGAAGAAAATGTTGGAGAAACTCTTACAGACATTGGCCTAGGCAAATAATTTATGAAGAAGTCCCCAAAGGCAATCATAGCAACAACAAAAATAAATAAATGGTACCTTATCAAATTAAAAAGATTCTGCACAGCCAAGGAAACTATCATGAGAGCAAACAGATAATCTACAGAATGGGAGAAAATATTCGCGTGTTACACGTCCAATAAAGGACTGATAAGTAGAATCTATATAGAAGTCAGGAAAATCAGGAAGAAAAATTGAAACGACCCTATCAAAAAGTGGGCAAAGGACACAAACAGAAACTTTTCAAAAGAAGACAGACTAATGGTCAACAAAAACATGAAAAAATTCATTTTTTATTGTACATATTGCTCCTAGGTTGTATTTGTAGTTTTATCATCTTAAACATCTAGTAGAAACAACATCAGCTTGTTTGATGACTAAACCTAAGTAGAATAAAAAGTATGCCTGCATTATATTTAATATTGACCATTCTGGAGACATTTCTGTTTTTATTTTATCAAGAATTTTAAAACTATCTTTATTTACCAACAATTATCCCAGATCATCTGAACATTAAAAAGAACATTTGATCCATCACGACCAAGTGGGCTTCATCCCAGGGATGCAGGGATGGTTCAACATACGTAAATCTATAAATGCAATTCACCACATAAACAGAAGCAAAAACAAAGACCACATGATTCTTTCAATAGATGCAGAAAAAGCTTTTGACAAAATTCAACACCTTTTCATGATACGAACACTCAATAAAATAGGCATAGAAGGGACATATCTAAAAATGATACAAGCCATATATGACAGACCCATATCACACATAGCCAACATCATACTGAATGGGGAAAAACTGAAAGCATTCCCACTTAGAACTGGAACCAGACAAGGCTGCCCACTATCTCCACTTCTATTCAACATAGTGCTGGAAGTCCTGGCTACAGCAATCAGACAGGAAAGTGGAATTAAAGGTATCCAAATAGGGGCAGAAGAGATCAAACTTTCACTCTTTGCTGATGATATGATATTATATTTAGAAAATCCTAAAGATTCAACCAAGAAACTCCTGGAACTGATAAGTGAATTTAGTAAAGTCTCAGGATACAAAATCAATACACAGAAATCAGAGGCATTCATATACGCCAACAACAATCAAATCGAGAACCAAATCAAAGACTCAATTCCCTTCACAATAGCAACAAAGAAATTAAAGTACCTAGGAATATACTTAACCAAGGAGGTAAAAGACCTCTACAGGGAGAACTATGAAACACTGAGAAAGGAAATAGCAGAG
>VSMD01041653.1:0-75798 GCA_008750895.1 Mirza zaza
CCAGGGGTCCTCTGAGCTTCTTGAACTTGTATATCAAGATTTTGAGCAAGGCCTGGGAAATTTTCCTCTATTATATCTTCAAATAGCTTGTCCAACCCTTGAGTGTTGTCTTCTTCCCCTTCTGGTAACCCTATGTCCTCACATTAGGTTTCTTCACATAATCCCACATCTCTTGTAGGCTTTGCTCTTTTCTCTTGTTTCTCTGCTCTATCTCTGTGACTGATTTATTTAATTGGAGGGTATTATCTTCAATCTCTGAGATTCTTTCTTCTGTTTGATCTACCCTGTTCTTGAGACTTTTCACTGTATTTTGTAGTTCCCTGAGTTGATTCTTCATTTCCAGGAGTTCGGTTAAACTTTTCTTCATTGTGTCTATTTCTTTAGTGAACTTTTGTTCTAGGTCCTGGAGGCTTTTTGTGGTTTCTTTGTGTTGGTTATTGAGGTGTTCTTGCAGGTCGTTGAATTTTCTTATGATCCACATTCGAAATTCCTCTTCTGTCATTTTTGTTGCCTGATTTTGGTTGGTGTCTGTTTCTAGGGGGCTGGTGCTCCTCTTTGGGGGTGTATTTTCCATTTAGTTCTTCATATTTCTGGAGTTCCTTCACTGATTTCTTCCCATGTCAATCAGTTGTTGTTTCTTTCCTTTAGGTTTTCGTTTGGGTAGTCACATGCCTTGTTTAGTTTCTGAGCCAGTAGGTGGTGTCTGTGGGTGAGATTCGACCACTCCCTGTATAATGAGTCAGTAGGTGCTGTGAAAAGGGTGTGCAGGATGCCCTCCCTGTCAGTAGGTGGCACTTGCTTGGAGGAAGAGGCTATGCTGTTGTTTTTGTGTCCTGTTATCAGCTCTTGTTCCTGTAGAGAGGCATCTAGTGCCTCAGGTGGTCAGTGGGGCCCTGGGACTTCCAGGTGTGTCCTTTTCTCCCCCTCAGTGACGGCTGGTCTAGGAGAGAGTCTGGGTGGAGCTGGGTTGGGTAAGCCTGCCCTCAGGCACCACCAATGTCATTAGCAGGGGTCAAAGTTCTATTCTCTGCTTCCAGGAAAAGCTGTCAGGGAGGGGCTGGAATGGCTCCGCTCAGTCAGAAAGTCTATGTGTGGGGTGGGGCTGTCTGAGAACCGCAGTCTGGAGCGGACCTCGCTTCTTTCCATCCTCCCCAACTCCGCAGCTAATCCTGGGCCTCTGCCAGCAGGCCAGACCACATGCCACCAGGCCTCCCCTGGCTGTGATGCTGGCCAGGAGGTTCCCTGCGCAGGAACGCCACCTGGGCTGGGCGCATGGCCTCCCTTTGGGAGGAGGGTTGCCCTCTAGGACGCTGATCTGCCCCTGAAGGCACACACACCTCAGTAGGCTGTTCATGTATATCCCTTCTGTGCCCTAGGCAGTGCGAGACCTTGGTGCATGGGATCTAGTCTGCAGGTCTGACCTCTGGGCCCAGAGTTCAAACTATATCCCCACCAGGGAGAGGCGTGTCAGTCCCAATTTGCCCACAGGGAGCCCAAGCTGGGTCTATGTCTCTCAGCCTCAGGGTCTGCCCCGTTCTCCTGGGATCACCATGCCAGCAGCACCAGGGATGGGTGGCGGGTAGGGAGCTCACAATCTGAGTTCACCTTAGTCAGCTGTAGGGCCCCAAAAGGGAAGGTCCCATTCTCTGGAGGTGCCTCCGGCTGGTGGCTATATTGTCTCTCTGGGCAGCTGTGGATAGGGTCGGGGGAGGGGAGAATGAGGCAATATGGCGCCTGCCACGGGGCTCGGGTCTGTGCACAGGGTCTGTGCACACAGAGGTGCCCCAAGGGATCTGGGAGCTTGGTGCCGTGTCCGCTACTGGCTACTGGCTTACTGCTCACTTACAGCGGCTGTCTCTGAGCTGGTGTCCGCAGGTCTCTCCACCAGCTGGGGAGCCCACCAGCAGTCTGAGATGCAGGGGAGGGGGAAAAACGTGCATTCTTCATGCTACATATCCACATTCTCATAATTTGATGTTGTAAGTCTTTGAAAAAAAATTAGCCATTCTCCCTTCCAAGTACTAACCAGGCCCAACCCTGCTTAGCTTCCAAAATCAGATGAGATTGGATGCATTCAGGGTGGTATGGCTATAGACAAAAAAAAAAAATTTAGCCATTCTAATGTGTGTAGGGGTATTTAATTATTGTCTTAATTTGCAATTTTCCAATGACATATGATGTTGAGCATCTTTTCATATGCTTATTTGTCATCCATATATCATCTACAGTGAGGTGTCTGTCTAGATCTTTTGCCCATTTCATTTTTTAATTGCATTGTTTTCTTATTGTTGAGTTCTAAGAGTTCTTTGTATATTTTGGATATAAGTCATTTATCAGACATGTTTTTTGCAAATGTTTTCTCGCAGTATGTGGCTTGTCTAGTCATTCTTTTAACAGTGTTTTCCACAGTGCAAAAGTTTTCAATTTTAATAAAGTCCAACTTATTAACTTTTCTTTCATGGTATTGTATCTAAAAACTCATTATCAATCCCAGGTTACCTAGGTTTTCTCCTATGTTTTCTGCTCAAGTTTTATACATTTGCATTTTATACCTAGATTTAAGATAAATTTTGAAGGTTTTTTGGTGAAAGATATAAGATCTGTGTCTAGATTTTTTTTTTTTTTTTTTGCGCATGGATACATAATTGTTCTAGCACCAGTTGTTGAAAAGACTATCCTTTATCCATTCAATTGCCTCTGCCCCTTTGTGAAAGATTAGTTGAATATATTAGTGTGGGTCTATTTCTGGACTTTTGATTATGTTCTACCAATACATTAGTCTGTTCTTTCACTAATATCACACTGTCTTGATTACTATAACTTTATATTACGTCTTAAAGGTTGGGAGTTCTAAGCCCCTGTGTTCTTCTTGTTCAGTTTTGTGTTGACTGTTCTAAGTTTTTTGCATTTATAATCAGTTTGTCAATAGACATAAAATTACTTCCTGGGTTTTGCTTGGGATTACATTAAATCTACAAATCAAATTAAGAAGAATTGCCATCTTAACAATATTGAGACTTCTTATCCATGAACATGGAATATCTCCCCATTTATTTAGATCTTCTTTGATTTCTTTCACAAAGTTTTATAGTTTTCCCATATAGATCTTGTACATATTTTGTTAAGTTTATGTCTAAGCATTTCCTCTTTTTTTGGTGCTAATGTAAATGGCATTTTTAAAAATGTTAAATTTCAATTTTTATTGCTGATATTTAGAAAAGCAATAGTTTTTGTTTGTTTGTTTGTTTGTTTATTAACCTTACATACTGCAGCCTTGCTATAATCACTTATAAGCTTCAGGAGTTTTTTGTTGATTCTCTGAGGTTTTATATTGAAAGAATCATGTCATCTGCAAATAAAGATATTTTTATTTATTTCTTACCAATCTGTATATTTTTTACTTCCTTTTTTTTGTCATATTGCATTAGCTAGATATTTAGTATGATGTTGAATAGAAATGGTGAGAGGGGACATCTTGCTATGCTCCAGTTCTTAGGGAGAAAGCATCTAGTTTCTCACCATTAAGAATTATGTCAGTTGTAGGTTTTTTGTAATTTTTTTTTATCAAGTTGAGGAATTTCCCATGTATTCCTAGTTTGCAAAAAGTTTTTTTTTTTTTTTTTATCAAGAATGGGTGGTGGATTTTGTTGAATGCTTTTTCTGTATTTATTGATATGATCACATGATTTTCTTCTTCTTCTTCTTTCTTTTTTTTTTTATTTGATACAGGGTCTCTGTCTGTCACCCAGGCTGGGGTGCAGTGGCATGATCATAGCTCACTACAACCTCAAATTTCTGAGCTCAAACAATCCTCCTGCCCTAACCTCCCAAGTAGCTAGGGCTAAAGGTGTGCACCACCATGCCTGGCTAATTTGTAAAAATTTTTTGTCAAGATGGGGTTTTGCTATTGCCCAAGCTGATCTCAAACACCTGGCTTCAAGTGATCCTCCTATCTCAGCCTCCCAAAGTTGATTTTTCTTCTTTATCCTGCTGATGAGATGGATTACGCTAATTGATTTTCAAAATTTCAATCAGACTTCTATACTTGGCATACACCCCAGAATAAAATATATTCTTTTAATATATTTTTGGGTTTTGTTTGCTAATATTTTTTGCCTCTGTGTTTATGAGAGATATTGGTCTGCATTTTTCCTTTCTCATACTGTCTTCATCAGATTTGGTATTAGGGTAATGCTGGCCTAATAGAATGAGTTCAGAAGTGCTCCTTCTGCTTTTATTTTCTGGAAGAGTGTGTGGAAAATTGATATTACTTCTTGTTTAAATACTTAAAAACTTCACTGATGAATTTAAGCAAGAAAGTATATCAATTGCTTTCATTTTTGAAAGATTATTAATTATTGATTTAATTTGTTTAATAGAGATAGGACCATTCAATTATGTATTTTTCCTTGTGTGAGTTTTGGTAGTTTGTATTTTTCAAGGAATTGGTCCATTTCGTTTAAGTTATGAAATTGGTGGGGATAGAGTTATTCGTAATATTTCTCTATCGTCCTTCTAATGTCTATGAGGTAAGTAGTAATGGCGTCTCTTTCCTTTCTGATAGTAGTAATTTATGCCTTTTTTTTCCTCTGTCGCCTGTGTTAGAGGTTTGTTAATTTTGTGGATTTTAAAAAGAAAGAATCAACTTTGATTTTGTTGATTTTCTCTGTTTTCTATTCTCTATTTAGTTTATTTCTGCTTTAATTTTTATTATTTCCGTCCTTCTGTTAGCATTGGGTTAGTTTGCTTTTCTTTTTCTAGTTCTTTAGAGTATAAAGTTGGGTTATTGATTTGAGATATTCATTCTTTTTAAAATACATGCATTTATAGTATAAATTTTCCTCTGAGCACTGCTTTGGCAGCATTACATAAGTTTTGGTATGTTGTATTTTTGTTTTCATTTATCTAAATATATTTTCTAATTTCCCTTGTGATTTCTTCTTTGACCCAAAGGTGATTTGAATGTTGTCTAATTTCCATATATTTGTTAATTCTCCAGTGTTCCTTCTACTATTGATTTCTAGTTTCATCCTGTGATAATTAGAAAAGTGGCTGCTTCTTCAAGTCAACTGATCTGTATTCTCCAGTTTTTGGGGTGGTGGCTTGTCCTGGACCCTCAATTCTCAAATGGATCTAAGAAAAGTCATTGATTCTACTTGTTCAGTTTTTTTTCTTGTCATGAGGGCTGGAATGCTGACTTCCAAGGTCTTTATATGTTGGAGTTGAAACCAGAGTGCTTTAACAGCTAACATTTTAGTTTACATATTTCCAGATATTTTCCTACACTTACACAAACTTTATACATTTTTATATATTCACATACAACTAACAAGTGTTTATTACAAAAATGGGATCATTCCATACACATGGATCTTTTTGCTTTCCCCTTAAACAAACTGGCCCATTGCATTCTTTTTAAGAGCTGAGAAGTACTTCACTGCATTGCAGTCTCACGCTTTACCTGTTTCTTTGTTGATGACATCCAGTTCGTTTCCAATTTTTAAAACTACCGCCATGCTACAGGAAGCATCTCTGTATTCATATCTTTAATGCACTGGTGTTCATATTTCTCTAGACTCAATTTCTAGAAGTCGTGGATTAATGGGTCATGGGGTATGTAAATTGACATTTGGTAGATACTGCCAGATTGCTTCCTAAAATGGTTGTATCTATTTACATTTCCACAGTAATGTACAAGTGTGCCCATTTCCACAGACTCAAAGTTGGATGTTATTAACTTTTAAACTTTTGATCATTCTGAAAGGAGAATGAGTATCATGTTTTTTTTTTAATTTTTTAAAATGTCGTCATATTATGGGGGTACGAATATTGTTAAGGTTACATATATTGCCCTTGCAACCCCCCCCACCCCCCCACCCCCTCGTCAGAGTTTCTAGTGCATCCATCCTCCAGGTGGTGCGCATCACGCTCATTATGTAAGTATACACCCTTCCCCCCTCCCCCTCCCCCCTCCCACCTGCCCGACACCAGATAAATGTTTTGTTTTGTTGGGATTTTTTTTTTTTTGACATTTTGGTTACATTTTATATCTTTTCCTCTCCCTTGGAAGGGTTAGAGGTATGCCCTCCCCCTCCACAATGCTCACCACAGCTCTAAGATGTGGGTCTACACCCCCTCCCCCCGAATCCCTGGTGAATGCTACCACCATTTGAGCACCATAGTTTTAATCAGTCAGTACCAATTTGATGGTGTGGTGAGTACATGTGGAGCCCATTTTCCTGACCTTGTGTTGCCTCACTTTGGATAATGGGCTTAAGCCTAATCCAGGATAGTATAAGAGGTGCTAGCTCACTGTTGTTTCTTAGAATTGAGTAATATTCCATTGTGAGCATATACCAAATTTTAATAATCCACTCATGAATTGACGGGCACTTGGGTTGTTTCCATGTCCTTGCAATAGTGAATTGTGCTGCCATAAACATTCGGGTGCAGATGTCTTTATAGTAGAATGTCTTATGCTCTTTTGGGTAGATGCCTAATAATGCTATTGCTGGGTCGAATGGTATTTCTCTTTTTAGCTGTTTGAGGTATCTCCAAATTCTTTTCCACAAAGGTTGCACTAATTTGCATTCCCACCAGCGGTGTAAGAGTGTTCCAGTCTCTCCGCATCCTCGCCAGCATTTGTTGTTTTGGGATTTCTTGATACAGGCCATTCTTACTGGGGTTAGTTGGTAACTCATTGTGGTTTTGATTTGCATTTCTCTAATGATTAGAGATGTTGAGCATTTGTTTTATATGTTTGCAGGCCATTATTCTGTCTTCTTTGGAGAAGTTTCTGTTCATTTCCGTTGCCCATGTTTTGATTCAAATTTTCCATTATTCTGAGCTTGGGCATTTCCCCCACAGATTTATTGGCCAAATGTGTGTGTGTGTGTGTGTGTGTGTGTGTTTGTAAGTGTGTAATTGCTTGTTGCCAACATAGGTAATTACTGAGAGGACTCATATAGCAAGTGTTCAATAAGTTGTTTATTTTCTAAATGTGAAGACATAATTTGAGACTAAGATTCTCACATTTCCTCATGTTGGGTTTCAGTGTGAAAAATATCCAAAAAATTCACGCCCTTCCTTAAACAGAAAGTTCTAAAACTTTAGAACTGAATAAAGATGAGACTGAGTTCCAGCCTCAGGCAGCCTCAACATTGAGAAGTGGAAGTGCTAGGGACACCACAGTGTGGCCCAGTTACCACAGTTAGAGTCTGGACCCATCTGTGGGGAAGTGAGATTCCCCACAGAGGGCAGAGATCAGGCCTCAAAGGTCTTTGGCACCAGCATCAGAGTGGCTCCCCTGGCAGGAATTACGTGCTGTTCATAGTAGAACTGCTGGCTCTAGATCCCTAGGGTCCTATGATCTAACTGGATCAACTCCAACAAGGTGTATAGTTCTGTTTGAGCCTCACTCCCATGCACATGGGACCAGCCATAGGCACATTGTCACATCAAAGATCTTGCAGCTTTGGAGACGGCATCATGGCCTGGCTGGGAAGTGCATTCACAGGGGCATATACAGGCATGGCAGCAATGGCAGGGCAGCCTCAGGTGGCTGTGTAGGCCAAGGACACCGTGGAGGGGTTGGAAGGGAGGAACACCACAGCCTTACTGATGACGATGCATGAAAGCTCTTCAAGCACCTCATCATTGACTGAAGTAGGCTTTGGGTGCTGGGGTCCTGACATGGGGGTGTGTGCTAGGGCCACTGTAGTCTACACTTTCAGGTCAGTGTGATCTTATTGGACATGTTAAGCTGGAGATCTTGGGGTCCTTCTAGTTATACCAGAGTCGGGCAGAAGTAGATCTATAGGAGGAGATTAAGTACTGGTAGCTTCCAGAGTTATAGAAAGACATGACTCCAAGAAGGTCACAGCACAATTGTGCCTCAGAGTTACTTTTAAAATTTAACATTATTATTATTGAATAGGTAATACAGTCGCATGGGTCAGTGCGAATTATTGATCAAAATCAAAGATATAAATCAAAAGAGGTAGGAACCCATGACTCCATGTTGATGACATGTAAGAAAATAAACAGGTGAGGGGGAAGGTTCTCCTTGCAGGAAATGCCAGGGCCAGCAGGTAGAGGTGTTGGAGAGCTGGAGTCAGAAAGTCACCGTGCAGCCATCACAGTAAAGACTGATTCAGGCAAGAACTATTAGTAGTTGCTAAGTCTAGGGGTGGGGAATTCTGTTGAGGAGTGGGGTATTTGCAAGGTCTTAAAGTGTTTCTGCATAAATTGCTTATTCATTACCAGGCAAAAAAAAATATTAACTGTTATATGGAAAAATGAGACCAGGTAATCGTCTGCCCCAGGTGAAGGGGCAGAGGGACATCATGTGCCTCCAGACATGCTGTCCCGAGAGAGACACAGTATCCCTTATATTAATATAATATTCCAGCCAGGGGTGCATAGCCTGAATCTAAAGATGATGCATCATCAAACAAACCCAAAATGTGGAATGTTTTGCTAAATAAGGGGGGGAGCTCTATTCCTCAGAAGTATCAATGTCAAAACACAACAACAACAAACTAAGGAAGGCTGAGGAGATATGCCAGATTAAAGCAGGTAAAGAGACATGACGAATGCAATACGTGCTTCCAGACTGGATCCTGTGCTAGAGGGAAAAATGTCATGAAGACTGTAATTGCTGCTTGCTTCTTAAAAAGCACCATCCTGGTAGAGGTGGATCTGGAAACAGTGGAATTTGGACACACACCCAGGGAAGAACGACATGTGAAGATGGAGTTAGATATTTGAGTGATGTGTCTACAAGCGAAAAAAATGCCAGCTACCTGGGGCGGGGGGGGGCTGCCGGGAGAGGGGTTGAGGCAGGAGGATTGCTTGAGTCCAGGAGTCTGAAGTTGCTGTGAGCTAGGCTGATGCCACGGCACTCTAGCCGGGCAACAGAGCCAGACTCTGTCTCAAAAAAAAAAAAAAAGAATGCTTCCCTAGAGAAGCATGCAGAGGGAGCAGGGCTCTGCAGAGACCTCGAGACCTCGAATTCAGACTTCTAGCTCTTGGAAGTGGGAGACGATAAATTTTCTGTTGTTCTAAGCCACTCATTTGTGGTGCTCTGTTATGGCAACCCTAGGAAACTACTACATAGCTACTATAGCTGGGCTCTCTTTCTGCAACCGGAGAAGCTGAGGAATAGCTTTCTTGCAGTTCTGCAAGCAGTCACTGCACTGAGAGTCCTCAAGTGGCTCGACATTGCTCCGGTTCCATAGTAGCCCCACACCCAAAATACGGCTCCCCTGCTTTCCAGATCCACTGCAGTGGGGACAGTGCTTCTTCAGGAGCAAGCAGAAATTTTGTGTTTTGAAGGGCATTGCAGATGCTTGCAAACAACATCTGATTCTCTCTCTGTTAAAAGTGCATATTTCCCACATTATATTTTTTTGTTTGTTTCTCTAGCTATGAACCCCACATCATCCAGAAAGAATTAAAGGAAAGATGTATGAAATTGAATAAGCAGACTTAAGAGTAGGACCACAAAGTCAAGGAGAATGAGAACTAGATGATCAAATGAAGCCAGAGTTATGGGTGGGCCACACATTTCCTTTTTTAACAGCCTGTGTTAAAAAAAACGAGAAACCAAAAATCAAAAAGCTGGTCAGTTATGCAATTTGAAGAGTCTATATAACAAAATCAATTACTATACAGAGCTATTTCTAGTACTAAGACTGTAATAGGATTTATCACAGGACTTTGTGTTATAAAGAAGAAAATGGTTCATTGACCATAATCTTCAATAGATTTTAATGTCAAATTTCATAAGATTATTTTCATATTTATCCCCCTTCTAGTCTGAGGTTTCCCTCCAAATCTCAGTATAGTGAGCACAATGAACGCCATGGATCAGTGTGGTCTGACCCAGATGCCCAATTATTTTGTCATCAGTTTAAATTGATTCCCTTCGCTGTCCAGCTTAATGATGACAAGGTGACACTTGCCACGTTTATTGTCCCCTCAATTCTCTGTGCACACTTGCCTATTTTGATCCTCTGACTGTTCCCCTTTACGTAACATTTAAGTAGAGTCTAAGCAGCTATATTTAAATGCAAGGAATTCATATATATTCCCCCAAAGCTTGACAGAGTGTCTTGCACGGAGATGGAGCTAAACACCTAATTCCCACGTAATAGAAAATTCTTAAGTCGTGCTAGTGTGGTGGTAGTGAACAAAATCACTTTGCTCCCCTAACTTATCTTTGCTCTTAAAAAAAAAAATAAAGTTCTCCCTCTAAGACAAACTTGTAGAGTGTTCTTCCCCATTCGCTTCCAAGGACGGGCTCCTTTCCAGTGCTGGGGCTCCCAGTGCAGATCACCTACTAAAAATGCACTGTTTGGAGCAGCGGGTGGGACTTTCTGCTGGCTTTTGTGCCTTATAAGCCCCCATCTGCCTTTGCATTTTGAAATCCTGGTGCTGAAGTTGATGAGGGGAGACAACTTTCTCTGCTTGAATTATAAACCCTGTTGCCTGCACATAACCCTTGAGATCTTAATTTTATATGAGAACCCTAGTGACCAAGTGTTTTATTTGACTCAAATTTTATGATGGTCTCCACTCCCAAGGCTCAGGCATTGTTCTAAGAGAGCTGGCCCAGAACACAATCTGAGGGTAACGGGCTATAACGGTGAGCAGGATCCGATGCCATTGGACTGGGAATTCATGTCTGACCACTGTCCCCAGAAGTTTGGTAGCCTAAGGTTTGGATGATGGGCCATCCACGTACCCTTCCAGCATTTGCTCATTTCTTCCCTATTCTCTGCTCTTCCTCCCTGCTGCTCTGCCTCCTGATAGCCCAGCCTGTTCATGCTCTCTGACTTGTTGGGATTTCCACTGGCTGTTCAGTTTAGCTCCTATTGTTGGAAACTTTGCTGCACTAAACAAATGGATGTTCAAGAAAAATGAAAATGATTGGATCAACTAGCCAAACTGGAATGTCAATAGAAAATTAGATTAAAGCAGTGTTATGTCAACATTGAGTTTACTGCAGTTTACAATGGCTTTCAGTAGAATGTTTAACAAAGTTTAGATGGTCGTGTAAGAGAATATTGCTATTCTTAGGAAATATACGTGGAAATATTTAAGGATGAAGAGTCAGGGAGTATGCAATTTACTTTCAAATGACTCAGGGAAAAAGAAAGGTAGAGAGTGAGAACACATGATAAAGCCAGTGGGGTAAAACGTTAGCAATAGGTAAATCTGTAAGAAAAGTATATGGAAAAAAGTGCTCTTTGTACTATTCTTATTCTTATAGTGTTTGAAATTATTTTCAAATTAATAGTTTAAAACTTTTTTAAAAACCAAGGTTTTTTTAACATAGTGCAAAATCTTACTCCTAATCTTGTCCTCCCCCAAACTACTTTTATTAATTTTTGTATTTCCTTCCAAAGTTTCTTTTTGCAAATACAAGCAGACATGGATATTTATGTTCAGGTTATTTTTGCATGAAGTCATGATCTGCAGATTTTTCAGCCTTCTCGAAAAGTTACCTTAATGTTCTTACCTTTTTATTTGTCCTACAGAAATCTTTATTGTTAGCATAATGTGCAGGAATTTTCTCCTCTTGCCGAATCATTCATAACAGATGCCAAGTCATGGAGACACCTTGCCTTCACCAGTACCAAAGGGTGAGTGACCCATAGGTCTTCTGATTTGTCCGGGGAAGCGTTGCACCTGGATAAAGACACGGATGATCAGTCAAATCCCCTTGGGAGCCAATGGCAAGCCAAGAAGAGCATGAGCCACTGACCTAAAGAGATGCATCACTGGTGGAATCTTCAGCAGATAGAGCACCTATAACTTGGGGTGGAGGGAAGAGGGTTTCTCCAAAGTCATATTCCTTGGTACCCTCTGAAGTCGAGAGTTCAGGCCAGGGAGGAGTAGACAGAGGGCCCTCTGGAGACTCTGAGTCCATAACTTCAAGGTGCCTAAGGTAGCTGGGGTCCTTGTTTGTCTAGCAGGAGGGCACATGTGGGAATGTGGAGTTAGGGAGCCACCATCACTCTGCCAAGCCTTGACTTGATCAGACCTTGTAACAACATGGTGAAGAAGGTACTGTCGATATTTGAATTTGTGAGAGCTAAACGATGGGTATATATGGACATAAAGTGGTATGATGGACATTGGAAACTAAGAAAAAAGGAGGGTGGGAGGTGGATGAGGGATCAACGCCCATACACAACGGGTGTTGTGTACAACATACACTATTCTGGTGACAGGTGCACTAAAAGCCCTAACTTCACCACTGCACAATTCACCTATGTAACAAAAAACATTTGTACTCCCTAAATCTATTGAAATAGTAATAACAACAATAATAATGCACAAAGTGACAAAAAATTTGAATTTTATAGAGAAGCCAGCAGAGGTGCCAGGAGGTTAAAGTGACTCACCCATAGTTAAACAGCAAGAAAATGGTGGCCGAGTGGGATTCAACACAGCTTGTCTGGCTCCAAAGTCTCAGGTTTCTAGGGGATGGCTTAGTTTAAGGTGAGCCACACTTCTTTCTGAGACTGGGCTTGGGAGCTAAGCAGTCTCCAATCCCTTAGGCTGGCTGGGACTGTCCTCCTCCACTCCACTCTTCATCCCACTGTTTTTCAAAATGCCTGGTGTAGGTGCAGTCCTTATTATATAGGTGTGAAGCTAGCATTTCAAGATTTTATTTCAGAGCCCAGGGGTGCTATAATTGTGCCACCAAACTTCAGCTTGGGCAACAGAGCCAGATCCCATCTCTCTCTAAAAAAAAAAAAATATTTCATTTCAATACTTCTTTTTACACAAAATTTATGACCCACATATGACTCATATAACAAACAAAGGATTTTTGGTGAAAAACTTAAAACTTGGAGCTATGGTACCACCATTCTAGAAAACAGTCTTGGAACTTCTTTAAAAGTTAAACACCTATATGACTCAGGGATCCCACTCCCAGGTATTTATTCAAGAGAACCAAAAATAACATCCATGCAAAAATTTACTCACAAATGATCATAGCAGCTTTATTTCTAATAGTGTAGAACTTGAAGCTGCCCAGGTGTCTTTCTTCAGGTGAATGGATAAATCAACTGTGGAATATCCATACAGTGAAATACACTTAGCATTAAAATGAACATGCTACAACATAGATGAATCTCAAAGCAATGATGCTCAGTGAAAGAAGCAAGAAAGAGTCCATACAGCACGAGTCCATTGATGCAAGGTTCTAGAAAATGCAAACTAAGCTACAATGACAGAGAGCAGAACAGTGGTTGCCAGGGGGTAAGGATGGAGGGAGAGATGGATTACCAAGGGACATAAAACTTTTAGGGTTGATGAAGAAATTGGTGATAACTTTGTGGATTTACACGTGTCAACATGAATCAAATGACATACTTTAAATAGGTGCAGTTTACTGTGTTGTACATAAATTGTGATGGCTGGTTTTGTGTGTCAACTTGGTTAGGCTATATTCCACAGTTACTCAATCAAGCAGAAATCTAGATGTTGTAGATGTGATTAATGTCTACAATCAGTTGAGTTTATGTGCAGATTCTTCTTTTTTTTTTTGAGACAGAGTCTCACTCTGTTGCCCAGGCTAGAGTGTCATGGCATCAGCCTAGCTCATAGCAACCTCAAACTCCTGGGCTCAAGCAATCCTCCTGCCTCAGCCTCCTGAGTAGCTGGGATTACAGGCATGTGCCACCATGCCCGGCTAATTTTCCTATATATTTTTAGTTGGCCAATTAATTTCTTTCTATTTTTACTAGAGACTGGGGTCTCGCTCTTGCTTAGGCTGGTCTTGAACTCCTGAGCTCAAACGATCCGCCTGTCTCAGCCTCCCAGAGTGCTAGGATTACAGGTGTGAGCCACCCCACCCTGCCTGGCCCAAGATTATTTTTGATAATCTGGGTGGGCCTGATCCAATCTATTGACTGGCCTGAATGCAGAATTTAGTTTCCCTGAGGAAGAAGTTCTTCCTGTGGAAAGCGGACTTGGCCCCCGCCTGAGAGTTGCAGCCTGCTCTTCCTGGGGACCTGCCCTCGGAGTTTGGACTTGCCTTGTCAGCCCCTCCAATTGCATAAGACAAGTTTTTTGCAGTAAATCTCTGTGTATCTACCTATCAACCAGTCGATCATCTAGCCATCTATCTACCTATCTCCTATATCCTACTGGTTCTTCTTCTCTGGTGGGAGCCTGACTTATACAGATTTAAGTAATGGAAGTGCTTCTAAGTTCAGAATCCCAAGGAAGAATTTTCTGAATTGGCTCTCCAATATGATTAGATTTAAAGCCACTAATGACTCTATTTCCAGTGGTAAAGAGGGCATGATGTAATACTCCTAATCAAACACTTAGAAAAGGTGCGGTCCCGGATGACCATGTATTTGATACCTTGGGATATATTAGTTGATAATGTGTATAATGAGATTAGCTGATTGCTTCTTACTGTGCTAGTGAACACGGAGAAAGAAAAGGATGAGCTCAGGACTTCAAATTGCCAGCTCAAGCTCCACACACATGATCTGAATGCTTCTGTGTCTGTCCTTAAAGAAACCCTATCTCTGTAGCTGCAGGCTAGGATTTCTAAAAACCAAATCCTGAGTTTCATCCTTCCAGTGGCTGAATTACAATGCAAATTGAATTCACGACTTTGCAGGGTGTCTTCTCTTATAGTGAAGGCACTGATTAGGAAGGAATGGAATCTTGAAAATTGCAATGGGGGACATATGAAAAGATCCCAAGAAAGGTGAAGACATTAAATACTTTAATTTTGCTGAGTCTACGTTGACATTAGAAGCAGCCCTTCCACCGCTGTCTGCCCTACCAAGTCATAAGACTGGGTATGTACTCCATCATCGAATATTAGTAGAAGTGGCAAATACCAGATCAGGCCTGAGCAGGCCCTGAAAGCACAAGGAAATTACATGAGGGAGGGGTCCACATGCCCACGGACCTGACTCTTACTCCATTGCCTTCTCCCTCCCAGCCTGCACCTGTGTCATCGTGAGGAATCTCCCATGACCAGTAGAATGAGAAGAGAAAAACTTATGCCTGGTTTGCAGATGGTTCTGCATAACATGCAGGCACCACCCAGAAGTGGTCAGCTATAGCACTACAGCTCCTTTTCTGGATCACCCCTAAAGTATTTCATGGGGGGGGAAATATTCCCAATGGGCAGAACCTTGAGCATTGCATGTGGTTGTTCATTTTGCTTGGAAGGAGAAATAGGTACCTGAACTCCCAGTCATGTTATGTTTGTAGACATGTTATGTTATGTTTGTAGACAGCCTCTGTGTTCAGGGCTACAAACCTCAGCCTGTGCAGATTGAATTTACTCGTTGATTTCAGAAAGAGAATCTTAGTTCCTAAATTCCTAGCTTCAGGGACAATGAGGTGAAGTGCTTTCACTGTTACTTCTATATAACATGCAGCTTACACATCTCATTTCCCACTTCTTCTAGCAAAAAGAGGAAAGAGAGCCTGGTTACTTTTCACTTCTACTTGGCTGCGGCCTGAATACCTATGACTGATGTTCCTGCCAAGGTTTTGTTTTTGTTTTATTGGTACCACTTTATCGAGGCATGTGTAAGTAAGGGTTCCACCAAAGAAACAGAACCAGTAGGATGGATATCTATGTCTATATTTATATCTCTACAAAAACAGAGATGTCCTTCCACCCAACATGATACAACTATCGTGCACACAACTGAAAATGTACAACTCTTTCTTCGGAACAGATTGCAAAGTCCATGGGTGATATTCACTCTTTTCCTTGAATATCCTATAACTTAAATACTATGATGTAAAGTTAATTACTAGTAATACATTTTATGTTAGATGATAAGGGTATAAAGAGGGAAAAACTCCAAAATATTTGCTTAATTAATACATATATATCTGTACAAATGTATAACAAAATAAGGAAGAAACACTCATATCAATTACAGCCCTCATTTCTGCATCTGGTCGCATGGTCCTTGCTCATATTTGTAACTATTAATAGCTTCTTCCATGACCCCTACCATATTCCTCTTGCCCTCAGCAACTTCTTAGCTGGTCATGGTTCTTTGCCCGGTGAGTGAACCAACCTTCATTTCTGAAACCTCTGCCATTAGCAGTTCTGCCTGAATTGGGTTGTTGTAGTTTTCTGTTGACTTTAATCACAGGACTATGAGATAATCGTATTAAGAGATACCCTAAGGGGTCTCCTGTATTCTAGACATACTTTGCCTTATTTCTACTCTGTGGTAGCAGCCTGATTTCCCTTTGGTAATTAGGACCCAAGCACCCCACCCAGCATAGTAACTCCTTTATGTGCCTGTTGATTTAGAGGCAAGAGGAGCCCAAAATAGCAGGGCGTCTATTTGAACTTCTAGTTCAATGCAGTCATTGTTGTGTCTCCTGGTGGCAGCATTCCTCCCTTTGGAACTAAGACCTCTAGACCAGCAGAGCATAGGGTCACAGGAACAAGAAGCAAAAATTTTACTGGTGGATCACGGAGGGTAATAGTGGGTGGTGCTCTCCCATTTCTATCCCAATTCCTGGATCCATGAATCCTGGCTCTGGGAGAAAGAGTACTGCATATTGGCTGCTGATTCACAGCACATACAGCCTCCAGGAGGACATGTCCCCAATCCTGCAAGGTACTGCCACCTAGCTGTCACCATAACCCTGTTCTAGCAAGCCTGCTGCCTCAGGATGATGGGCAGGTGGAAGACCAGTGAACGCATGAGCATGGCCCATTGCTGCCCTTCATTTGCTGCGAAGGGAGTTCGTTAATTAGAAGTAACATTCTGTGGATGCCATGATGGTGGATAGGGCATTCTGTAGGGCCATAGATGGTGGCTTTTGCTGAAGCAATGCATTCAGGAAGAGCAAATCTGTATTCATTCGAGTAAGAACAGGGCACTGCCCCTCCATAATTGAAGCAGTCCAGTGTAGTCAATTTGTAGTTAAGTAAGCCAGCTGATCACTCTGGGGACTTGTCCCTTCAGGGACTCAGTGTTGGTCTCCCCTTTTGGCAGATTGGCTGCTCAGCAGAGGCTGTGGCCAGGTTAGCCTTGCTCGGTGGAAGTCCATGCTGCTGAGCCCATGCGTAACCTCCACCCCTGCTTCTGGGGCCGCTTGGCCCATGAGCCCATTGGGAAGGGACAAGAGTGCCTGGAGAAAGAGGCTGACTGGTATCCACAGAATGGCTCACCCTGTGCACTTGATTATTAAAATCTTCCTCTGCCGGGGTCACCTTTGGTGAGCATTCTCATGGGACATTTCCCTGCATTCCCTACTGTCTTATTGGGTGTTGCTCAACCTTTTTGTTCAGAACCTTTGGGCTGAAGACTGGTGTCTGGTGTCTGGTTTGACCTATACGGGCCACTCCCACGCCTGCTTTCCTGGACTCCTTGGGACAGGCCTCTTAGAATCAAAAGACACAGACATAGCCAGGCGAAGCTGGAGCCTGAGGTCCTCCCAGGGGAAAGGGATGTGGGGAGTTGGAGGTTTGGAGGGTGGGGGGTTAGATAGTCAGTACCAGAAGGGTCATGGGAGTGCAGAGCCTGGGCCTCCTTCCCCGGTCTCCTGGGCTCCTGGGCATGGTAGGTGACAAACCCAGGTGAGTGTAAAGCACTGGGTTGGGGGCTTGGACTCAGAGGCCCAGCACTGCGCCGGGCTGAGGCTACAGCCGGATTCGGAGAGTCTGGCATAAAAGACTTCTCTGGGATGGAGTCCATTCCAGGAGCCCACAGGGACATGGTTCTGTGGGGCAATGGACCAAGGAGGGAGTGGCATAGCACTTTGGAGGTCTCAGGTAGCCAGAGGTCAGTTTGGGCAGTGGCCATTACACACAGAAGCTGACTGAGCCCAGGACACCTCTGGGACTTTTGGGCTATTTCAGTGAGCGGTTAGGTGAAGGTAGATAGTTTCTACACTTCCCTGAGGAGATGTGGGCCTCTGGGCAGCAGGGCCGTTGGATGTGAGTTCCTGTAGCAGCCATGGATGTGCCCGTTCAGCTCTCCTTCTGGAAACTCTGCTGTAGGGCGCGTGGTTGACTGATGGCCCCAGCTGCTCCCACCAAGAATACCAAGGCCACGTGCCACTCTCCCCCACACCCTGTCTTCTTCTAGCCAGTGACCAAGCTTGGCAAAGGATTGGAGCCATCCCATTCCTGCCTGAAGCACAGCTCCTCTAAGGGCAACCTGTGCTCTGGGACTCCCCAGTGGCCTGGCCAAGTTTTCTCAAAACTCTGTTGAGGTCTGAGGCTCTACTTCCTGGGTCCTCTCTCCTTCTCCCTCTCCATTCATTGGTATCAGACTTGCATCTCTGTCTAACGGCTCTCCCTGCCTACTCCTGCTCCCTCTCTCTCCATCCTTTCAGAAATTTTCTCCAATGGAGCTCTTGTATATCTAATTCCTTCTTGGTGTCTGCTTTTGAAATTCTAAGAGAATAAAAGCTCGGGGCCATTCTGAGTTCTTAAGTCTGGCATGGGGCCACCCTCCCTCTAGAAGACAACAGGGTCTGGTGAAAAGGAGCAGGTCAGAGGAGGCTGCCCACTTCCAGACGGCCCATCCTCCTCCCTGTTGGGACTCCCAGCCTATCTCTGGCTCCAGGGGTAGAGGAGACTAGAGCTGGGTTTCTGTCTGGGCAGAGGTGTGCTGAAGCTGGCTCATACCTGCCTGTATTATCTTTTTAGGAATGTTACAAGCTGCTTGACATCATATTGGTGGCTTGAAATCAGCCATGGTGGAAGTATTTGTACCTTGAAATTTAGCAAATACTACACAAATCAGAGCTTTCCCCTTTGGAGAACTGGTTGTTAAGATCTACCAGCATACCACTGGATGGAAGGTCATCATTGGTCTTCAAGGTCATCAAGGTCTCAGAGTTGCTCCTAGGATAAGGTTCCAAATTCTTAGCCTAGCTGTCATAGCTCTATCATTCAGGGTGCCAGTAGGAGACAAGTGGCTCTCTCAAAAGGGTAATTGAGGACAATTCAAGGAAGGGGTTATTTACAAAAGTGTGGGCAGGGTATAGGGAATGCAAGAAGGGATAGTGAAGTATCCCTGATCTAGCAGTGGTGGGAAGCTGCTACCAATCCCAGGCTGGAAGGCACAGGAGAAAAGGCCACTGAAGAACGTGGTGAGGCCTACAGCCATAGGAGAGGGCTGCTGGACTGAGGCCACAGCCTGCAGCCTTTGGTGGAAGAACCTAGTTACTTCCACCCCAGCCCAGCAGGAAGGAACCCAGAGGAATAAGTACTCCAACCTCTTTCTCCCTCCACCCTACCCTGTCCAGACTCCTGCTGGTGTCTTCACAGCCAGAAGCCAGGAGGCCAGGGAGGCCAGGGAACCTGCAGCTACAGCTCATACAGGTCAGCCATCAGAAGCACAAAGCAGGTGCAGAAGGAGGGTGGCAGACTGGGGGTGTCTAAGGTAAGACGTCCCCACCCCACCTGCCCAGCCTCACTCAACGTGCATTGCCCTTGTTCGCTGCAGTCTGCCACGTGCACTGTTTCCTCCGCCGGAAGGCTCTCACTTTCCCTTCCCCTGACTCCTTACTTCTCATCCTTGGCTTAAATGTCACCCTCCTAAACATGTCAGACTCTTTGTTGATTGTGTTCTTTTGCATCCTGTCATTTCTCAACATATTTATCTGCTTATGGCAAAATTTCTATCCAATGATTATTTAACAATCATAATACCAGTAGCTAACACTTATTGAGCACATGCCATGTGCCAGGCACTGTGTCATTGATAGATGATTCTGGAACACAATCTCCATGATGGCAGGGGCCATGTCTCTGTCTTGTTCATTGCTCTGTCTCTCCAGTGCCTAGGACGGTGGCTGGCATGTACCAGGATCTCAACAAGCATGTGTGGAATAAAAGTCCCATAATGAGCCTTGCAAGTGTGTCTGAGCTTTCCTGTAGTGTGGGAGATTAAATATGGCTTCAAATGCCTCCCACTGAGAGGTGAAATCCAATTCCACTCCCTTGGAATCTGGGCTGGTCTCAGTGACTTGTTTGACCAATAGAATGTGGCAGGGGTGACATTCTGGGACTTCTAGATCATAAGAACCCTTGAGGTTTTACCTGGGTCCCTTGGAACATTCTCTATTGGTGATCTGAACCACCAGTTTTGAAGTCCAACACATGAGGCCACCATGCTGGTTAGGCTCATTGCCGGAGTGGTTGGTAATTCCAGCCGAGCCCAGCTCTCCAGCCTTCCCTGCTCAGGGCCCCGTGGGCCAGCCTGTCCACCAGCTCAACAGCACCAAGGGATCTCCATCGACGCCATGTGGAACAGTTACCCAGCCAAGCCCTACCTGCCACTCAAGTTCCTGAGTGGCAAAGTTATAAGATGTAGTCGAATGATTCTTCTTTTGAGCCTCTGCATTTTGGGGCACTTTGTTACATAGCAATAGTCCAAACAAGTAATATTGGTTAAGGGAAAATCCCCGACCTGCTTTTCCACCCCACCATTGCCCATCCCACACGCTCAGGCTTCCCTTGAGGACTGTCACCACAAGGGACCTGTCACCACCGGGAGTCGTGTTACAATTTACTTTTTGATGTGGCTTTAAGAGTGCTGCCTTCTCTCAGTTCAGTTTCCATTTGCGACACTGCTGGGGAAACCCCCTGCCTTCCCCTCTAGGTGCAGGCCATTCCCTCTATAGCAAGATCTGAAGGCTGAGCTGTCCCGGGCCACTTGCAAAATCTTCATGTGCCAAATCTCCCTCCTCCTCAGGTGACAGCAAAATCATCGACTCCTTTGAAGGCTGCTCTGCTCACCTGACCACGCGCAGCCTGGTTGCATGGCATTCACCCCGAGAGTGGGGGAAGCGCAGGGGCTGCCCGGGCTGCACTGCTGCCTTGCTCTCCAGGTACAGCCTGTCCTGAGACCTGCAGAGTGAGCCACTGCTGGAGTCACCATGACCCATCAACGAGGCACTTCAGAGGGTGGCTGAGGTTTGCAGTTAGAGGACTGAACTCCGGTGAGGGTGCTCTGAACGTGTGTAGGGCTTTGGATGGAGCATTTTGGCTATTTCTGGTAGCATCGAAGACTAAACAGACATTTGAGAAGCTTGAGCCTCCTTGTCTGCACCAGGGCCTCTGGAAGGGGCAGTGTGGGGACGGCCAAGGGCATGGGCATTTGCCTACTCATCCTGAGAAGAACACATCCACTCCCATTTCTTCCTCTCTCCATTGCTCCTCAAGCACACGTCGGCGGGTGGAGGAAGCTCCGTGACCACAGTCCTGCAGAGGGAGCAGGAGTTTGGACAGGATAGTGAGCACAGTGTGTGCTTGCGGTGCACACATCAGGCCAGACCAGGTAGCACCTTGGACACACTCCCTGATGCTCCTGGGACTAGTGGGAAGTTGGTGTGGGCTACACCATAGGGGGGGGCATGGCAAACGTAGTTTCCCAGGCTTCACCCAGACCTATAGGAACAGAAGCTCTGAAAATAGGGCTTGGGCCTCTGCATTCATGACAGGTGTCTAGGGGGTTCTGAAGAAGGAAGCCAGGCAGTGTAGATATTAATATCATGGGCTCTGAAGTTAGGCTGCAGGGGTTTAAACCCAGATTCTGGGATTCAGTGCCCATTCCATTGTGGTGCCCCAGTTTCTCTATCAGAATTGCAGATAATTATAGCACCAACCTCACTGAGTTGTTGGGAGGATGAAATAAATTAATATGAGTTAGATATTTAGAATGTACCTGGAGAGTGCTCAATAGCTACTGACTCCTGGGTGATGACAGTAGGTGCAGTGCAGGAACTGGGCACCTTCAGCACAGTCAGGTCTCAATGATTGCTGAATGGAGGGCAGGAGCACAACATCTTCAGCCAGGCCATTGGCACAACCATGCTATGAACACTTATTTTCACAGCTGGGCCTGGCATTACTCTAGGTGCTGTGGGTTAAAAAAGGAATAAGTCGTGGTCCCTGCCATCAAGATGCTCACAAGCTTGCAGACATGGAAATGGACGATTAGGATGTAGTATGGTAAATGCCATGTGAGGGGCAAGCTCTGAGCAGACCAGCTTTGGAGAGGCAGGGTAGGCAGGCTTCCTGGAGGAGGTGATGTCAGAGAGATGAGAAGGATGAGTAGGAGTTATCCAGGAAGAGGGGTTGAATGCCAGGTATAGGAGAACATTCATGTACTAGTGGACATTCTGGGCCACTAATGGGTTTGACATGGGGGAGGTGGAAGGTGTAAGAGGCAGGAGTGTCATGGTTTGAGGCTGCAAAGAGGAGCAGCATCCGCTGGTTTTGTTGAGTGGGGTTGGGCTGAACTGGGCTCGATGCCTTTAGTTCTGGTCAGCGCATCTCACCCATTTCACGTTCTTACCACAGAGATCACCTTGTGTGTCCTCTGGGATTAGTCAGTTACACACTGTTTTGGCGCTCAGAGTTATGGAACATTACAGAGGCCCAAATTCCTGCCCCAGGAAACACGTGATCACTCTCAACTGGGGGAGTGTTAACTAACTTGAGGGCCATGTTTCAAAACTGTCACTTGGAGACTCAGGGAAAACCTCGTGGAGGAGATGACGTGGGCTAAGTCTTGAAAGGTGAGTAGGAGTGAACAGGGAGAGAAGAGGAGGAAGGACGAGGCAGGGAGAGGGCAAGCAAATGCACAAGGCAGGGGGCAGGAAATCTCAGGGCTTGTTCAAAGGATTCTGCTGCTCAAGAGGAGAAAGTGTGTGCCGAGAGGGGAGGTGGGAGATGAGTCAGGAGAGGGAAGCAAAGGCTTTCGGGTGCTAAGCTGTGGAGTTTGAAACTTACCCTTGAATGCAGAATAGTGAAGGCAAAAGCAGAGGAATAAGGTCATCGGTGGATTCACAAAGATGCTCTTGGCTTCAAGTAACAGACCACAGGACTAAAGTGGCTTACAGATTGGGAGGCAGCAAATTTCCCTTGGGAAGGTAATTCTGCGGTTGGCGCAGCAACCTGTACCAGCCTCGGTATCTCTGCGTATCATTCCTCATGATTGCATGACGGCTGCTGTGGCTCCAAGCATCATGGCTTTGTTACAGCATCCAAAACAGGAAATATGGAAAGCATATATCTACACAAGTGGCTCTCATTGGGTGCAGTTTTGCAATGTCTGGAGAGGTTTTTCATTATCACAACTGGAGGGAAGCTATTGACATCTAGTGGGTAGAGGCCAGGGATGCTGCTAAACAGGACAAACTTCCAGAAAAGAGAATTACCAAAATGTTTATGGCCCTGAGGTTGAGAACTCCTGGTCTACAGTGATTGGTTGTCCTTAGCTTAAAGGGAAAGGGTAAGTTGCCTGCCTCACTATACATTTGAAGTCCAAAGATCCAATCTCATGGGTCGGCTACTGAGGGACCCTAGACACTGCCAGATATGTAAATGTATTATAAAGCTATACCCATATGATGTTCCAGATAGAATTAAATGTAGGAAATTAAGCCATAAAATCTAGAAGACAGAGATGGTTATCAGATGGATGGGGAATAACTTTAGAAACATACTTACATGTTTGTATATGTTGCATACAAATGTAAAGACAATATGTCTATGATCCTGAGCACATACCATTGGAGAAGGTATGATTATTTTATAGATTTGAGATTATTATTATCACATATTGAATTTCTTTGCAGGACACAGCTTTCTTTCTTTCTTCTTCAAATATCTTTAGTTTCTGGGCTTTCCATTCCATTGTATTAAATGCAGTGTTTTTTTTTTTTTTTCTCTCTCTCTCTCTCTTTCAGTTTCTCAAACCAGAATTAGTTTGATAGGTTTTATTAAGATGGAGCAGTCATGGTGGGAAGTTGGGAAAGTGTTGCCAACTTACAATAAAGGCAGCTTGTCTACAGCCAACCAGACCTTGAAATATCATCTCTGTTATTTCCGCTGGAGGTTTCTGGTTTGGCCTAATTCTTGTAGAGATGCAAAGATGAGCTGATTTTTTTTTCCTAAACAGCTTCCTTTTCCTGTTTCTTGTTTACCATGCTGTCTGCTATTAGCCTTGTTTTTTGAAAATGAAGCTCGGCTGGTTAGTTGTGGGTATAAGCATACCATGGGCTTGCGTGTGTGCCTGTGCACACGTGTGTCTGGTTTCATATATGTTTTCGTGTCAACACAAGTTAGCTGATGAAGTTCTGGGCTCCTTCAACAACAAACTTGTGGTTCTTCTTCAAGCTCATCCTCACAATGAAATCAACAGCTAAAAATAAGAATATAATAAAAGCAGTAAACCAACTTACTGTGCTTGAAAATCTGCACCAAGTAAGTTGTTGGAAAATAAATAGCATACTTTTAAATAATTCACAGGTCAAAGAAATCTCAAGGGGAATAAAAAATACATTGAACAGAATAAAAATTAAAATACAACATATCAAACTTTGTGGGATGCAGTTAAAGTAGTACTGAGAGGAAAATTTATAGCACTACATGCTTACATTAGAAAAGAGGAAATGTCTCACATCAATAATCTAAGCTCCCATCTTAAGAACCTAAAAAAAGGGAGCAAAATAAACCTGAAGGAAGTAGAATGAAGGAAAAAATAAAGAGAAAAATTAATAACATTGAAAACACACAAAAAAAGAAATGAAACAAAAAGTTTGTTCTTTGAAAAGATCAACAAAAGTGATAAACCTCTAAAAAGTCTGACAAAAAAGAGAAAGACACAAATTAGCAATATCAGGACTGAAATAGGGGATATCACTACAGACTCTGCAGACATAAAAGGATAATAATCAAATATAGTTGACCCTTGAACAATGCAGGAGTTTGGGTGCCAACTGCCCTGCCCATACAGTCAAAAATCCATGTAAAATTTTTGACTCCCAGCTGGGCACGGTGGCTCACGCCTGTAATCCTAGCACTCTGGGAGGCTGAGGCGGGCAGATCGCTCAAGGTCAGGAGTTCCAAACCAGCCTGAGCAAGAGGGAGACCCCTGTCTCTACTAAAAATAGAAAGAAATTAATTGGCCAACTAAAAATATATACAGAAAAAATTATCCGGGCATAGTGGCACATGCCTGTAGTCCCAGCTACTCGGGAGGCTGAGGCAGGAGGATTGCTTGAGCCCAGGAGTTTGAGGTTGCTGTGAGCTAGGCTGATGCCACGGCACTCACTCTAGCCTGGGCAACAGAGTGAGACTCTGTCTCAAAAAAAAAATTTTTTTTTTGACTCCCCCCAAACTTAACTACTAATAGCCTCCTGTTGAGTAGAAGTGTTACCATAACATAAACAGTTGATGAACACACATATTGTATGTTATATGTATTTTATATTGTATTCCAACAATCAAGGAAGCCAAAGGAAAAAAATGTTATTAAGAAAATCATAAGGAAGAGAAAACATATTACTGTTTGTTAAGTGGAGCATGAGAAGGTCTTTATCCTCATTGTCTTCATGTTGAGTAGGCTGAGGAGGAGGAGGAAGAGGTCTTGCTGTCTCAGGGCAGCAGGGCCAAGGGAAATCTGCATTTAAGTGGACCTGTGCAGTTTAAACCTGTGTTGTTCAAGGGTCAACTGTACCATGAACAACTCTATACACATAGAATCTGACAACTTCAATGAGATAGACCAATTACTCCAAAAGCATATACTTCTGCAACTCACCCAATCTGAAATAGATAATTTAAATAGCCCTATAACTATTCAGAACATTGAATTCATAATTAAAATCCCCCAAGAAAGAAATTTCCAGGCCCAGATAGTTTGACTGGAGGCTTCTTTGACATGTTTATAGAAGAAGTAACACATTGAAAAAGAAGAATGAAATGGAAGGAATCGCTCTACCTACCCAATTGTAAGACTTACTTTGTAGCTATGGTAATAGTAATCAAGATTGTGTGGCATTGGCATAGGGATAGACACAAAGATTCATGGAAGAGAATGAAAAAACCAGACGTAGCTCTTCGCAAATGTGGTCAACTGATCTTTGACAAAGGTACCAAAGCAATTCAATGGAGGAAAGATAGTCTAAAAGAAAGAAAGAAAAGAAAGAAAGAAAGAAAGAAAGAAAGAAAGAAAGAAAGAAAGAAAGAAAGAAAAGAAAAGAAAAGAAAAGAAAAAATACCTTAACCTAACCCCCTCCCCCCTTTTTTTTTCTTTTTGAGACAGAGTCTCACTCTGTTGCCTGGGCTAGAGTGCCATGGCGTCAGCTTAGGTCACAGCAACCTCAAACTCCTGGGCTCAAGTGATCCTCCTGCTTCAGCCTCCCAGGTAGCTGGGACTACAGGTGGGCACTATCATGCCCAGCTAATTTTTTCTATTTTTAGTTGCCTGGCTATTTTTTTTTTCTACTTTTTAGTAGAGATGGGGAATTGTTCTTGCTCAGGCTGGTCTCAAATTCCTGACCTCAAGCGATCAGGAGGTCAGCTTGAGGTCCTGACCTCAGCATCAGCCTCCCGGAATGCTAGGATTACAAGCATGAGCCACCGTGCCCAGCCTAAACCATTAGCCTTATACAAAAACTAACTAAAAAAAATTTACTCTTGAAGCTCAGAATTTTCAAGGAATTTAAAAAAAAAAACAGAATAGAGAGAGAAAAATAAAATAGAAAAAGAGAAAAATATTAAAAAATTAACTCTCAAAATGGATCAATGGATCATAGATATAAATGTGATAGGTAAAACTATAAAACCTTTGGAAGAAAATGTAAGAGAACGTCTTTGGGACCTAAATCTTGGTGCAGAGTTCTTAGATATAACACCAAAAGTATAATACATAAAAGAAAGAATAGATAAATTAGACATCATCAAAATGAAAAATGTTTGCTCTGCAAAAGACCCTGTTGCTAGGCATGGTGGCTCATACCTGTAATCCCAGCATTTTGGAGGCCAAGGAGGGAGAATCTCTTGAGGCCAGGAGTTTGAGACTAGCCTGGACAATGCAGTGTGACCCTGTCTCTACAAAAAATAAGAAAAGTTAGCTGGGCATGGTGTTGTGTGCCTATAGTCCCAGTTGCATGGGAGACTGAGGCGGGAGGATAGTTTGAGCACAGGAGTCTGAAGTCATGGAGAGCTGGAGAACTATGATGACACCACTGTACTCTAGCCTGTGTGACAGAGCAAGACCTTTTCTTTTAGAAAAAGTTATTAAGACAAGCTAGAGACTAGGAGAAAATATTTGCCAACTACCTATCAGATGAATGCAGGACTCACGTCTAAAATACAAGGCGTCCCAAAAGTCACCATACATAGGGAAAACGGGAAATTGTAGCTAAATGTACCTTTATTTACAAATATTCATTACAAAATTTTACAAATTTTTTTTGTAAAAGGACTTGAAGAGACGCTTCAGTGAAAAGGATTTACAGATGGCAAATAAACACATGAAAATATATTTAACATTACTAGCCATGAGGGAAATGCAAATTAAGAGCATGATGAGATATTACGACATATCTATTAGAATAGCGAAAATAAAAAATAGTGGCAATACCAAATTCTGACAAGGATGCAGAGAAACCGGATGTCTCCCACATTGCTGTTGGAAATGTAACATGGCACAGCCACTCTGGGAAAGAGTATGACAGTCTCTTAAAAAACTAAATATGCACCATACATATTAGTTAGGGTTCTCCAGGACACAGAACCAATAGGATAGATGATGCATTTAACAGATACACAGATATAAACATAGACACACGAGAGGGGACTGATTAGGGGAATTGGCTCATGCAATTGTGAAGGCTGAGCAGTCCCACCACAGGCTGCCTGCAAGCCAGAGAGCCAGGGAAGCTGGCAGCATGGTTCAGCCCAAGTCTGAAGGCCTGAGAACCAGGGGAGCTGAAGGTGTAACTCTCAGTCTGAGGCCGACAGTGTAAGAACCTGGGGACAGCTGCTGAAAGTCCCAGATTCCAAAGGTCAGAGAACCTGGAGTGCTGAAGTCCCAGTGCAGGAGAAGAATGGTGTCTGAGCCTCAGAAGAGAGCGTGAACTCACCTTCACTCTGCCTTTTTGCTCTGTCTGGGCCTTCCTCGGCTGGAATAGTGCCCGCTCATGCTGGTGAAGGCACATCTTCCTTACCCAGTCCTCTGATTCCAATACCAGTCTTGCGTGGAAACACTTTCACAGACATATCCAGAAATAGTGCTTTACCAGCTATCTGGGTATCCCTTAGTCCAGTCGAGTTGACACCTAAAATTAACCACCACACCATCCGACCCAGGAATCACACTCTTGGAGATTTATCCCTGAGAAATGAAAAACTTATGTTCACACAGAAACATATACATGAGTGTTTACAGCAGATTTATTCTAAATAGCTCCAAAATGTCCCAAAATAGGTGAATAGTTAAATGGGATACTACCCAGCAATAAAAAAGAATGAACTTTTGAAACGTGCAACAGCTAAGATGGATCTCAAGGATTTTATGATTAATGTGAAAAATGTCAACCTCAAAAGGTCATATACTGTGTGATTCCACTTACATTCTCAAAACGACGAAAATCATAGTGATGGAAAACAGATTAGTTAGTGTTTCCTGGGGTTAGGGGTGGTGGGGGCAGGTGTGACTATGATCAGAGATCTCTGTGGTAATGGAATATTCTTTATCTCAATTGTGGTGGTGGTTACATGACTCCACACCTGTGATAAAATGGGACATGAAACTATATACATGCACTGTAACGATGTCAATGTCCTGGTTTTGGCATCGTGTTACAGTTATGGAAGATGTGACCATCGGAGGAAACTGGGTGAAGGTTAGGTGGTATTTCTCTACGCTATTTTTGTAGCTTCCTGTGAATTTACGATTGTTTCAAAGTTAAACAACAAGGCTGCAATCCCATTCTTGTTTGACTCGAAAAGCTTTAACAATTCTCCACTGCTCACAGAGCAGCAGTTTTACAACTTTAGTGGACTTCGGTATCACTTGTGCAGATCCCAGGCCCCTGTCCCAGAAATTCTGATGTAGGAGGGAGGGGGAGAGGCAGGGGTCTGCATGTGTAATGAGCTTAGCAGATGACTAGGCTACAGGTGGTGTCTTCAGCTTGTACTTGAGAAACCAAGACTCTGGCTCAGCTCTGGAGCCCTTATTTACAGTTAAAAGCCTGCTCCATAACAAAAAATGTTAGCCCACCAGCAAGGGAACAGGGTAAGGCCAGCCAGGAGCAAAGGGCTGATATTTAAGGAGGCACTCACTCCCTGGTTCATGTAAGCGCAGAGTGGGCACTTTCCTACCCCCGAGAGTGAGTGTCTCCTTAAATTTTGCACCTTAAGTGGCTTTCTCACCTCTACCTGGTCCTGCCCTCCGTGCAAAGACTTGTGCACTAAGGTTCGGGGCAGCTTTGTTCGTGACACCCCAAGACTGGAAACAGCCAAATGTCCATTCACTAGTGAATAGGCCAACAATTGTGGAACACTCAGCAGGAAAAAGGGACGCATGCCAACACAGGTAACAACACAGCTGCATCTTGCAAAAGTGCTGAGTAACAGAAAAGAGTACATACTCTGAATGCAACTCTGGAAAATCCGGGAAAGACATCTAATCTATAGGGATGGAGACTCTGGAAAAGATCTAATTCACACCAACAGGAAGCAGAGCAGTGACTGCATGGGTGGGTGATTATCCAAGAAGATGAGTAATTACAAGGGAATTTTTCCAGGTATCAGAAAATATTTTGTGCCTTGACTGTGGTGGTGGTTACGCTAGTATATACTCACAGAAATGCCCGTTTAAAGTGAGTGTGTTTTATCATACGTGAATTATACTTCAACAAAGCTGATTAAAGAAACAAAACAGAAAAACAAACACCACATTACTCCCACAGCACTGGACTCTGTGATTTTGGGGAAAAGCCGTCTCTTCTTGCTGGGTGCCAGGCACAACTTAACTGGGTAGAAAGAGCCTTGATGACTGGTCAAGACACCTGGATGTCATCCTGGTTCTAGTGACAAGTGGCTGGATGATCCGTGAGTGGGTCATTAAAACCTCTGAGCCTCAATCTGCTCATCTGCAGCGAGTACATGCCAGGGCCTTTGGAAGCAACAAATGTCTAAATTACATGAAATCCCCTGGGGAAGAGCTTTACATCTGTCGGAAATTATTATTGATACAGATACTTGGACAGAAACTTCCCTTTGCACAGTTGTCAGAATCCAAGTCTGGAGTTGCTTCAGCACTGAGTGAGGAGGTTTCAATAACAATCAGGTTTGCACGAATTAAAGCAACCAGAATTCTTTCGTGTTGTAACCATGTCATTGGCAAAAATTAGAAAGTCAGATAACATCAAGGGCTGATCGAGAGCGGGGAATGTGAGGATCATCAAGGCAAGGCAGGCGGGTGCGTGAACCGGGGCAGTCATGTATCCAGAGGACACGTCGGAGAAGTTAAGGTCACAAATACCCTGTGATCCAGCAGTTCTACTCTTGGGCTCCTCATCCAGAGAAAGTGCACAGGCCACGAGGAGACAGGTGAGAAGACATTGATTGCATTATTGCCTTTGATGGCAAAGACTGGAGACAACTGTCTGCCACCAGGGAAATGGATACATAAAATGTGGTACATGCACACATGGCCAGACAAAGCAGCCATCAGAAATCCATTCACTGTAGCAGCACAGTTATAGCTCAAACACATCATACTGAATAAAAATAAGTGTTTGGAACGATCTTTCTGGCATAGTGCCAATGTAAACGAAACAAATACATGCTTGATTTTTTAAGCATATGCACATATCTAAATATAAATATATATTCCACATAAACATATGGAAAATGGACCGAAATGTAGTTTAAATATACAAGAGAGGGAGGAGAATCTAAGGACATGGGAGGCAATGGGCTGGGAATGGGTGATGAGGAGGAAAATAACACAGTTAAAGAGAAAAAAGGACTTGGCTTGGACTAACGATTACAGTCAGCCATGATCAGGAGAATTTTCAGTTAAATTCTGTGCTCCCACATGGCTTGCAGAAATATTCCAGTCATGATGCTGAGGACTGGCCAAGTTTGAGAACCAAAATGGCACCTGTGAATCAGGGGTTTTCGGTCTGGTATCACTTGTGGAACTCTGAAAACACTAATGTCCGGGGCTCATTGCCAGAGTCTTTGACTTAATTGGCTTGGAGTGCTGGCATGGAGCACCAAGACTTTTTATACGTCATTCCCCCCAACACCCCTCCCTGCCCCAAGTGATTCCAAGTGCAGCCAAGATTGAGAACCACTGCTCAGGGGTTCAGATTTTGTATGTAAAACAATTGCTCCAGGTGACCCTACAATATAGGCAAATTTGGAAGACACTGGAGGCTCAGCTTCCTCAGCTGTAAAATGGGGAAAACACTCATCTTGCAGAGTTAAATGGGTTAGATGGTCAATGATTGCTGCTTAATAAGAGCTCAACAAACGGTAGCCATTATTTTGGAGGGAATAAAAGGAGATCATTGCCATCAGCAGCAGCAAGTTACAAGATAGAATTGTGAGTCTTGAACAGTTCCCGTATTTCCCTGGGACAGATGAAGTTTCTACATTTGTAAAACAAGGGGCTGGACCTCAACGGTCCCAGACTGTCACCACCAGGTCGGCCTTCTTGGCAGTTTCAGGTTGAAGATGCTAGAAAATTTGCTGTTGGCCACTGCCCTCTATTGAAACAATATTGTCCCTTCTGAGGAGAGATTACTCAGATTTGCCATGCTGCGAGTCAAGGATTGCACTTGAACTTCAACTCACTGGGGACAAGTTGACCCCTGTATGAGCACTAAGAAAGAAAATAAGCTTTTTACCTGAGGAATGCAAGCCCTTTAGATGACAGAGCCGAGGGAAGCACTGGAATGGGACAGCAGTCACGTCTCACCACCACCTCCCTGCCCCCCCTTGAGCTGAGTAATTACCTCTTGAAGCCCTGGGCTCTGTGGGCTCTAGACTGACCACACGGAGCCATAAAATGCCACACGCTGGACACCACAGCTCGTACCCTCTAGTTCAACAGTGTGCATTTTTGGTGCCATGAGAAGGCTCCAGAGCGACCCCTCTCCCCTTGTCCAGCATTCCTCCCAGGCTTAGCTCCTGGCCAGCTCCGAACTACACCAGCTCTGAGAGAAGTTGGATATAAAGGGCGAATCCTACTGGAATCTGGGCCTTTCCCACTTTTTGGTTGAAAGTCTAGACTTCGCTTGAGTTGTTCTTTCCAACCCTCCCTTTCTGGGATGGAGGTTTTTCTGTCTCTTCGTAATGGGCAGGAGATTTAGGTTTGGGGAGGGATGGGGCAGGAATTTGCCTCTTTACACCTCTGCCTTATGGCAGGAAGATTCAGGTCAGGGTACTGGCGGTTCGGCACACGTGTTTTTACTTCCCATAGTGTGCTTTTAAAAATCACTGCTGCTTCCTACTGCTTGAAATTTGGACTTGGATTTTCATTCGTGACCAATGCCTGTTAGTTCCAAAAAAATGCATAGGGGTTAAATTCCCTCACCCCAAGGAAAAGAGGCGACTGGTCTCTCTGACCCATCCTGGTACAGGGTTAGGTGACTGGGGACTTTGCAGAGGTGTCAGGCTGTTGCCAGGATGAAGCAGCCTCATAGGGTATTCTGCACCACAAAAACATTTTGGGGGGACTCTTTGATCATCGAGACAGACATAAAATAAGGAACTGGTCCCCCATACCTTGAGCGCTCTGCTGCTACCTGGTGTAAACAGCCGGAGGCACACAGGGGAGCGGCTACGACTCTTGGGTGACACCTAGAGAGGAGAGCTGTCATAAGCAGCACACTCCAACCCTGCCATGATCACTTTTGAAAAGTTCCTACATTATGGGAAATCAAGCTTCAAAATCTGAGTGCTCTTTTAAGGGACAGCCACTGTTAGAATCACCAGCCTGGTTTTGTTGTTGTTGTTGTTTGTTTTTTGTTTTGGAGACAGAGTCTCGCTCTGTTGCCCGGGCTAGAGTGCCGTGGAGTCAGCCTAGCTCACAGCAACCTCAATCTGCTGGGTTCAAGCGATCCTCCTGCCTCAGCTTCCACCAGCCGGTTTTACGTACAACCCTTATGGGGCACCTTCTCATAAGTATCTAGGGACGTGGACCAGAAACGGCAATGGCTCAAATGAGGGTCTTTCCCAATGCCTGAGTGTCATTTATTGGTATAAACAATTAGAAAAAGCTCATTTTAGAACCAAATTAAATGGGAGAATGACTTCCAATGGCACCTAAAAGCCTCTAAGAGAAATTCTGAGAAAATTAACTCCAAGAGGCAAACAAAAAGATAACTGAATCTATTTCTTGATTTAAAAAGACTTTGGCGGCTTTCTCCCTTCTGTCTCCAACTGCCCCTGTCCGCCCCTGAACATTTGTGTCCTCTCTCATCTGAGCGTCCTGTCCTGGCTCACCTCCCCCTCCACCACCGCCTGAGGAGTCCCCAGGTCTCTGACCCCTTCCCTGAAACTCTTGTTTTTTACAGCCATTTTCAAGGTCAAACCCACAGGAAGAGGTGAGTCTGCTATGGTGAATACCCTCTAGACTTAAGAATATTATAAAAAACTTCTCTGACCCATTTCAGGATCCTATAGGGTTTGCAGAAGAATTTGATTTAGTTGCCCAGACTTCTGAGCCCAGATATTCTGACCTTGATCACTTAGTTCACATGCTGGTATCAGAAGGCAGGGCCACCGCATAGGTGAAAAAGGCAAGCTGGAACCCTCCTTTAGCGGACTTTCAAAACCAGCCGGAAGCCAACCATGAAATGATCTGCACTTCAGCCAAGTCTCTTCATGATGCCATTTCCCGGGTCTTTGCTAAAATGTAGATTAGAGGAGATTTCAACGATGGACTCAAAGGGCAGATAAATCTGTGCTTGATTATTTTGAACCATTTCAAAAATCTTTCAACAATATTCTGGAAGGCAGCTATGCTCACCACTATACCACCAACACTCAATAATATTCTGGAATATCCACTGATAGCGTCCAAGAGCAATGGAATGATTCCTTTATACATTTCACTTTCCTAAATGGCTTAAGTGAGGATTTGGTTATCTGAGTTAGAAGATGCCAGTTTAACTAGGTGAATATATGAACCCATGAATTAGTAAGCTTGGCAGATCAATTTTCTAACACTATTCAGAAAGAAGAAATAACTAAGGTCTCAAACATTATGAACTTGCAACTGCAATAATTAACTATTCAAACCAGGCTTTTTGAGAAAAGACAGGTGCCTCCTGTCCTTTTAATGATAAAAGAAGTATTTGCTTTTACTGTAAAAAGCTTGGTCATTTCAAAATAGATTGTAGAAAATTTAAACGACACCAGGGCCAACAAAAAGACAGGACACCACAAAATAAATAAAGTTGCTCTGAGGATCTAAATGGGCTTTCCCACTTTTCCTGACCAGTACCTTAAGAGAAATGAAAATTTTCATAAATAGAGAACATACACATACCCTCATGGACACTGGGAATACTCTTCTGTCCTCAACTCTACCACTTTTTATTTATTTTATTTTATTTTTTTAGAGACAGAGTCTCACTGTGTTGCCCAGGCTGGAGTGCAGTGGCCCAATTCATAGCTCACTATGACCTCAAACTCCTGGGCTCTAGGGATCCTCCTGCCTCAGTTTCCCAAGTAGTTGGGACTTTAGGTGTGCACTCTCATGCCTGGATAATTTTTTTATTTTTTGTAGAGATGGGGTCTTGCTAGGTTACCTAGGCTGGTCTCAAACCTCTGGCCTCAAGCCATCCTCCCACCTTGGCCTCCCAAAGTTCTGGGAACCACTACCACTTTAAATTATCCTCTTCCTTGGAGTAACAAAACTGCACAAATGGTAGGGGTATCTAATGAGCCTATGGCTGTATTTAAGCCCAAACCCTTAGAATTCCAGTCAGGTCTACTCAGTAACTTTCATTCCTTTCTTCTCGTTCTCTCAGCTACCATACATCCCTTAGGCAGATATACTTGGAACTTCACAATGCACACATTTTCTTTTCTCAAAAAGGGGAGACATATTTAAATTTGGAACAGAAGGAGCAAAGAGAACAACCGTAGTATGAGAATGAAACTACTGAGATTATAAAAATACAGATCCAACAAATTTTTTCAAAACCAGGACTAATGAATGACACTGATGACTTATTGTAAGCTTTGCTGGACCACTTTTGGTCCCAATCTGACATTTTACCAATGTCAGTAAATTTTACCAACTTACTGACATTGGTAAAATATATTCAACCAGTCGGGTGCAGTGGCTCATGCCTGTAATCCTAGCACTCTGGGAGGCCTAGGCGGGTGGATTGCTAGAGGTCAGGAGTTGGAAACCAGGCTGAGCAAGAGCGAGACCCCGTCTCTACTATAAATAGAAAGAAATTAATTGGCCAACTAATATATATAGAAAAAATTAGCTGGGCATGGTGGCGCATGCCTGTAGTCCCAGCTACTTGGGAGGCTGAGGCAGTAGGATTGCTTGAGCCCAGGAGTTTGAGGTTGCTGTGAGCTAGGCTGATGCCAGGGCACTCACTCTAGCCTGGGCAACAAAGCGAAGACTCTGTCTCAAAAAAAAAAAAAAAAATATATATATATATATACACACACACACACACATATATATATTCAACCACCCCTATTAAAGTGGAAGTAAACCCAATTATACTTTTATCCATTATTAAACAATATATTTTAAGGCCTGAAGCAATTGAAGGAATCAGACCCATAATAAAAGATTATATGGAAAGAGTCTAATTATTTCTTGTACAGCCCTGTAATACTCTGATCCTTCCTGTAGGAAGCCAAATGGGAGGGGCTGCCATTTGTATAAGACTTGAGAGCTACCAGGAACACTGGGATCCCAAGACATCTGGTAGTATCCAGTCCCCCAGTCTTCTGGCAGCAGTCCCTACTGAAAGTGAGATATCTACTGGGGTTGATTTATGCAGGGCTTTCTTTGGTATTCTAGTAGATCCAGAGAGTCAGTACTTGTTTGCTTTTACTTGGGATGGCCACCAGTAGACCCTGACCATCATACCTCAAGGTTATGCTGAGAGCCCTACCTATTTTTCTCAGATATTGAAATCTGCCTTGGCTGATGTACATTTCTCAGGAAGATCTATGCTCACCCAATATGTGGATGGTCTCCTTTTTTCTTTAAATATACAAACCTCTCAGGAGGACAGCATGCATCTTTTAAAACAATTGGCATTTAAGGGACATAAAGTTTCTGGAAAGAAACTCCAGTTTTGCCAGGCACAGGTAAAATATTTAGGACATTTGATTTCTAAGGAAGCATTGCTCATAACCCCAGAAAGGATTAAAGGCATTCTAGCCTTCCCTAAACCCTCAACAAAGAAGCAACTTCGGGGATTTCTGGGGTTGTCTGGATGCTGTCAGAATTGGATACCTAATTTTTCTTTAATGGCTTAGCCTTTAGACGCCCTCCTGAAAGTGGATTGGCCTGATCCCCTTGTTCGGACTCCAGAGAGACTGAAAGCCATACAAGTTATCAAGGGAAGTCGTACCACTGCCCCTGCCTTAGGGCATCCTGATTATAGCCTTCCATTGCCCTGTGTGATCATGAAAACCAGGGAAACACCTTGGGAAACACCTGAGTCCTAACTCAGAAACATGGGACCAAGATAGACCTGTTGGGTGTTACAGCCAGCAGCTCGATGCAGTCACTAGAGAGAGGCCACCTTGCTTAATGGCAATCTCTCTACTGTCTCACTCTTTAAAGCTGTGGAGGAAATAGTTACGGGATTCTCCTCTTACCATTTATGTTCCCCACTCAGAAGAAATGCTTCTGAACTCGCATTATACCTAATGGCCTCTGTTAATTGACTTCTTCCTATGAAATCCTCACCTAATATTACTATTTTCTGCTGTAATAACTGTAACCCAGCTACTCTTTTGCCTTTGCCTACTGATGAGACACTATATGACTACATCACCCTGACCGATTGACTTCTCATGCCTAGACAGGACCTACAAGAAATACCTTAGATACCGCAGATAATGCTGATGCAATTTGGCTCACTGAGGATTCTTATTTGGAAGAGGAATCTGAAAATTATCAGGCTGGTTGTGCCGTAGTGTCTTTAACAGGTCAGAGAGGATAATCGTCTTCCAGATGGATAATTGGCTCACAGGCAGAATTGACTGCCCTAATTTGCACTTGTCAATTAGCAAAAGATAAAATGGCTAACATTTATACTGACAGCAGATATGTGTTTGAAGTAACCCGTGACTTTGAAATGCTTTGGAAGCAACACAGGTTTCTGACCTCATCAGTCAACCCATCAAAATGGTCAATAAGTCTCTGAACTGTTGGAAGCAATCCTCCCATCCAAGTACTAACCAGGCCCGACCCTGCTTAGCCTCTGAGATCAGATGAGATGGCAATCCTAAAACATCAGATACTCCAGAGAGCAAGGGCAACACTTTCACTGATGCTGTAGCTAAGAATGTAGCCCTGAAGATTACATCAGACCATAGATATCTTGAAATGTCCTTTTAGATTTATTATCCACTTAAAACTTCATTTAAAGAAGCACCAACAGGCACTCTCAAGGAGGAAATAGACCTGAGGGGAGGAAATAGATCTATGATCTTCCTGATCAGGACAGCAAGTAGCTGACGTTAGAGGTGGTCTGCTTCCTCCCAATATGCTGGACCTGGCCCGTATAACCAGTCTTCATGACTCTAATGCCTGAAATATTTGAATATTTGTCTCCTTTTTCTGTTGACTGGAATACTTATGCTTTTAGGTCTCCTTCCTCATGTGGGTATCCTTTCTTGGTGATTTTGGTGTAATATAATTGTCATATATATATATATGTACACACACATATACAAAATATATACACATATATTTTAACAAAATGCCTATAATCAAGTTTCTGTTTTTGTTGTCCATTATAAATTCAGCTATAGCATGGAGCCATAGTTCTCTGCTCAGAATCGCACAAACTGTTGCTACTGCTAGAAATTTGACAAGCTGCTAAGTTTGCCATCCTAAACCACAAGCTACTTTTGACCTTTTAGGTACATTCTGTCCTGAATTTCATCAGGATTCCTGAGTGTACTGCTCATAACGCAACTCAGGAGCCACATAAAACCAAACTTGTTTATGGGGTCCACATGACTCCCCCTAACCTGTTTGTCCTGTGCTTCAATCTAACTCATCAGAATCCTGCTGTCAAAATCACTGCCGCCTTACCCAGTAATGACAGTACTGAAATCCATGATATTGTTAGAAAATTAAGAGAAAAACAACCCCTCCAGCTATCAGGATCCAACTTGCCCTCTTGGTCTAACATTTCTGACTCATGGTTTAATAATGCTCCAAAACTGATATACTCAAATTATAGTACACTTACATGTGCTCCACCAGGATTTGTTTTTGACTGTGGAGGAAATCACCTCACATGGGCCTATAAGTATGTAAGGGCATAGGATGATGAAATGCAATGTCTCTTAGGATATCTGGCCACCCCTCTCTCTATATATAGCTCTGAAGAAACTCAACACTGGATTAGTTCCCTCCAACTTTTCTCTAGACATGACTGCTAATCTATTTTAGCCAGAGATTCTATTTGGGCAAAATCTGCTGTCTGCCTGGCCATCAGGAAGATAGCTCCAAGCATTTTATTGGAAGAATGCTTTTGCCTTGGTAGGGTGTCACTGCCCATGAACACATGAATAAGGATCTTTCTATAACCTTAGAAAACATTTCTGATGAAACTGCTGTGTCCATCACAGCTCAACAAAAAGCTATTGATTCGCTGGAGGAGGTTGTACTAACTAGACAAGCACGTTGCTTTAGGTAATATGTTAGCTGAGCAAGGAGGTGTATGTACGGTGGCAAATACCTATTGTTGTGTATACGGAAATACTTCCCACGAAGTAGAAACTCATCTGGGAAAAATCAGAGAAGAAGCCACTTGGCTACAATGAGTCTCTAAAGAAGAACCAGTATTTAATTTTCTTCATGATGTTCTTAGTTGGCTTGCTCATGGAATAGGTTCCTTTTTTTGTTCTGGCATACAAATTCTCTTTTTGATTATAATCCTATGTGCACCATAGTTCTACTATTCAGATTATTAATGTTATGTATCTGTCATTGTCTTACTTCTTCCAAGAAAACTAAGATCATGGTATTCCAAAGACTAATGTTCTAAGGCTTCGACATAGATTATTTTGAAAAAAAGAATCCTCACCATAGACATAACTCATCACACTCCAAGCACAGAGGCAGGTACTATTATGATCTTCATTTATATAGATTAGGGAGCTAAGGCACAGAGAGGCAAATAACTTGCCCAGAGTCACACAGCACGGAGGTGCAAGGCTGTCTCCAGTGTGTTCCTAACCAGCCCCTTAAATGCCTCTGATTCTTTTCACCTGATCATGACAGTCGTTCTGCAGCCTATATTATGGTCCAAGTATTTTTTCTCCATTTAACACACCTTTAGTCTGTGCCCCATCCCTGTCTGCCCTTCCTTTTCAAAGGAAAATTTCTTGGAAAAATGGTCCATGCTCACTCTTCCCAGCAGCAGGTCTGCCACGGTTCTCTCTCCCAAATTCCTCAGGAGTCTGGCCTTGACCTGCTTCTCTGATCTGCCCATGCGCTCTCCCCAAACACCCCCGCTCATCATGGCTCAGTAATAATGCATAGTGCCAGCACCCCCAAACTCACACATTCAGTCCCAACCTCTCTTTTGGGCTGCAGATCTTCAATTGTCAACCTTGGTGCAGGGCGTCCTTACTGAGAGTGTGGTGCTTGGTGCAGTAGTAATAGTAGCGGCAGCAGCAGCAGCAGCACTGGGGAGCTTGTGAGAAACGCAGTCTTTGGGCCCAGTCCCAGACCTGCTGAATCAGACTACTCATTTTAGTAGGACACTCCCCCTCCCTAGCAGATTCTTGTGCACAATAGAGTTTGAGCGGTGTAATGTCATGCCATGCAGCAGATGCTATAGTGCCTGCCTGCATCTCTATCTGCTGGTGCACTTCTGCCTTCGGAGATAGGAATCCCTGCTGCTAACTGCTCACACCTGCACCCTTCTCTGGAGGATGGCCCTTAGCCCAAGCCTGTCTGTACGTTCCAGCCACCTGGGGATCTTTCAAGTCCAAAGGCAGGGCAAACCTCAGACCAAGTGAATCACAATCTCTTAAAGGTGGGATCTAGCCTCAGTATTTCTGAAGCCCAAGAGATTCCCTTAGACAGACTTGTTTGGGACTCACTATCATGGCTGATGGGTGTTGCCATGCTCAGAGATTCCCAGAGGTTGCCCCGGCTCCCCCCCGACCTGCCTGTGGCTGGTAGGTGACCGGTGCTGGGCTATGGGAGCTCAGCCAGATTGTCTCGCCAGTGCCTGGCTGTGCTCCAGTACTGGGCACGGTCAGGCAGAGGCCAGCCTTCCCACCCCATCCTGCCTCCCTCACCCCTACAAGGGTCTCCCGAGAGCCCTTCTCAATACCTCACTTGGCACAAGAACCTCCTTCTTAGGCTCTGCTTTTGGGAACCCAACCCAAGACACAAGGATAGCTGCAACCCAGACTCAACTTACCCCAAACTGAACTCACCCCTTTCCCTTTCCCTTGTCCTAGCCCCCTTCCCATCTTCTAGCCTAAAAATCTTGATGCCTTGTTTCCCACATCCTTAGCCTCTCTGCCCCCTCCCCTACTTGGATCTCACATACGTGGACCACCACACTGGGCTGCTGACTGTGGTCCTGCCCCGCCCGGTCCCCACCCACCCTGATCTCACCATGGCACTCCTGCCCAAGTCCCCAGTGCTCCCGGTGTGCACGGTGGTGTTTCCCCAAATGGGATTGTGCTCTCCACAGTCCTCAAGGTCTCTGTGAGAATTTTGAAGTTGTCTGTTGTCATTTGAATGGTAATTTAAAAAATAAATTTTTTTATGAGCACGTCCTTGTTTGGATGGCCACATCTTCCCCCTGGGATCTTGTTGGAACAGAACTATCACTCGAAGAAATAACTTCTCATTTTTAAAGTACTGGTAAGTCTGGCTTGTATTACTTAGGCATGTCCTGATACCAAAATGCCAGTTATCATGGACCATACTCAGAGCACTGCTATTACAACAATATTTACAAGTTGCTGGATGTTTATCATAGGCCCTGCCTGTTACATGCCTTATCTCGTTTGACCTTCACACAGCCCTGTGAGATAGGTTCTGTAGATATCATGTTTGTTTCAGTTACCTAATGCTGTCTAAAGAACCATTCCAGGCTTAGTGGCTTAAAACAATAGCAATTTATTGTTTCTCGTGCCTCTTCAGGCAAGAAATTCAGGCTGGGCTCGGCTAGGCAGTTCTGTCCATCTGTCTGGGGGCATTCGGTCATGCCAGGTGCCCCAGGCTCCCCAGTGTGCCTTAGTTTCTCCACACAGTTTCTCATTGTTTGTTCCTCTGGCCCATGCTTCACAGCATGGAGTTGGCGTCCTGGAGGACAGGAGCATCACTTCTGCCATGTCCTATTGGTCCAAGTAAATCTCAGGGTCACCCTAGACTCAGGGCAAGGGGAATATAGACTGTGGACCTTGGTGGGAAGAGCAGCAGGCATGCACGCAGGGGGATGGGAAGCACTGTCGATGGCTAGATTTGAATATGTCCACTTAACAGGTGTAGAAACTGTGTCAACCTGTCTATCCCCGCCAGCGACAGGCAGAGCTGGGACTAGAACCCAGCTCGCTGGGCTCTACAGCCTACGCTCTAAGCCACTGTGTCACGCTCTGCTTTCATCTTATCCCCCAGACCATACCAAACCTCAGCTATGAAGACAAATCTCTTTAGTGTGATACTTCATGATCCAAAGACGTTGTCAGAGAAACTGGTGTCACGAAAACCACACGGTGTGGGAGAGGCCCAGCGATTTCAGGGCTTCTGCTCTCACACTCCCTCCCCTCCACTCACACTCTGGCTGGACTGAACCGCTAGCACCCCAACTGCGTCTGGCTTCTCTGCTTTCCCCGGTTTTGCTCATTCGAAGCCATGGGGTCTCCCGTGTATTTTCCCATTTCCTCCACGAGGGGGAGATAGTCTCAAAGACTCCATCCTTCCTCCCTCTTCACGGTTCAGTACACAAACAACTCTGTCTAGGGGCCACGTTGAGCTCTGGAAAGGCAGCTAGTCTGAACTGAGATGTACCCGTGTACAAATCACACACCAGATATTGTATGTAGTACAATACAGAGAATGTGAAATGTCTTATTAATACATGTAATCAACTGATTACATACATGTTGAAATGATATTTAAAATATGTTAGATAAATAAAAGATAATATAAATATACATTTTACCTATTTTTTGTTTTTTTAGAGACAGAGTCTCGCTCTGTTGCCCAGGCTGGAGTGCAGTGGCGTTATCATAGCTCATTGTAGCCTTGAACCCCTGGGTTCATGAGATCCTCCTGCCTCAGCCTCCCAAGTAGCTGGGACTACGGTCCATCGCCACCATGCTCGGCTCATTTTTAACGTTTTTATAGAGATCAGGTCTCTATAAAATTTTTATAGAGATCAGGTCACTCAAATGATCCTCCTGCCTAGGCCTCCCAAAGTGCTGGATTATAGGCGTGAGACACAGTGCCTGGCCAATGTTACTTACTTATTTTTAGATTTTTAAAAGATGTGGCGACAAAAAATTTAAAATTGCATATGTGACTCACTTTATATTTCTGTTAAACAGCAGAAATATAGAGGGTCATGGCCGGGCGCGGTGGCTCAAGCCTGTAATCCTAGCTCTCTGGGAGGCCGAGGTGGGCGGATCGTTTGAGCTCAGGAGTTCGAGACCAGCCTGAGCAAGAGCGAGACCCCATCTTTACTATAAATAGAAAGAAATTAATTGGCCAACTAATATATATAGAAAAAATTAGCCGGGCATGGTGGCGCATGCCTGTAGTCCCAGCTACTTGGGAGGCTGAGGCAGCAGGATGGCTTGAGCCCAGGAGTTTGAGGTTGCTGTGAGCTAGGCTGACGCCACGGCACTCACTCTAGCCTGGGCAATAAAGTGAGACTCTGTCTCAAAAAAAAAAAAAAAAAAGAAATATAGAGGGTCTAGAGGGTCCCTCTCAATGGTCCCTCCCAAGGTAGCTCTGAAGAACTCTAGGTTTCCAAGGAAACCAGTGTATACACCATTAGCTTGATTTTACTCATTAAGAAACTGAAACTGAGATTGGCTGACAGCTTGTCCACGATTAACCACCTGATGGAATCTTGAGTTTAGATGAGAATCCAGTTGTCCTATATCCTATTTGATTTTTTCCCCCTCCTATCCTGGAGGTTCTTGAATGCCACATGAGGTCTTAGGCACGAGCCACTCAGCTAGCCCTTTAACCAGGAAGTCTCGCTATCTCAACTTCAGGGTCTCAGATTAGAGACCCTGAAGACATGCAGTGACTGCTCAGCCCCTCTCATCCTCTTTCTTGTCGTAAGCTACCCTTTTGACTTGCCCAATCCCAGTCCTGTCCAGGGGCCATAGTAACTCTTGCTAGAATAGTCCAATCCAGCTGGAAGGACGAGAAAACAGAGCCAGCTGTACTTGCCACCTGCTCACCCCATGACCACAGCACTCAGCACACTATTGAGCTCATGCAGCCCCCAGGCCCTGCTGGCCGGGCAGACTGGGACTCACATGGCCAGTGACTCACACAGGAACCGAAAGCTCCCCTTGGTGGGGGCACTTCTCTAAAGTGGTCCCATGAGTCAGCAGAGGGCAGCGGGGCAGCAAGGCAATGGGAGTCCTAAGCACAAGCCGTGCACCGCGACCCTGTTCCAGCACAGCCCGGCAGGGGTGCGGGTGTGGGTCAGCAGTGGCTCCACTGTGGCCCACACTCACAAGCTTGTGTGGATCTGCCCAGGCCGGAGGAGGTCCTTATTGCTGAATTGTTTCTCTGGGTCATGGAGACCCAGCAAATGGGAGCAGAGGGTCCCCACCATCCACCCCCCAACCGTGCTCACTGTCACTGGGGCTGTGTTGGTCCAGGCTCTAGTGTGGCCAGGGTTGCCTGGGCAATCGCTGTGCTGCACCTGCAAGCTCATCTCTCACTCTTCCGAAGCCAAGTCAGAGAACCGCCGAATCACGGGGATGTGAGGGAACCTGTGCCCATGTGGGCATAGGTCAGCAGTCACAAGATGAGGGCTCTCTTCCCAGTTCTGCCTTGGCCTGGCTGTGTGACTCTGGGCTAGTCGCTGTATGTCTCTGAGGCTTGATTTCTCACTTGCATAATGGATGTATTATTACAGTTATGTATTGCTATATAAAATATTATATCAAGACTCAGTGGCTTAAAGCATTTATTATTCTGTACAGTTTCTGCGGGTTAGGAATTTGGGAGTGGCTCCACTGGATGGTTTTGGTCCAGGGTCTTTCATGGCGTGAAGTCAAGGTCAAGGCGTCCTCTGGGGCTGTGGTCATCTGAAGGCTTGATCTGCTTCCGAGATGGCTCCCTCCTCTGGCTGCTGGCAGAAAGCCCCTCCTCTTCCCCACACGCGCCCCTACGAGGGTCTGCTGTGTCCCTGGACATGGTAGCTGGCTTCCCAGTGTGAATGACTCAAGGGAGCAAGGCAGAAGGCACACTATCTTTTATGACCTGGCCTCTGCAGTCAAGTTCTCTCACTTCTGCTCTATCCTAATGTAACTCAAGTCAACCCTATCCAAGGATGTGACTATCAGGAGGTGCAAACTGCTGGGGACCAACAGGAGGCTGGCTACCACTACGAAGGTAATTAGAGGCAGCACAGGAAGCTCTCCGAGGAGCATAGGGACAATCAGCTGGGAAGTTTGGCAGCAGCCCTCTTTGTGGTCCCCATGTGAGCATGCCGTAGGGACCCAATTCAGAAGGTACTTGCACACGTGCCCACCACATCTGTGTTTTGCTCACCTGTAAGTGTTCTCTTTAGGAAGCTGGCTGGGACCACAGGCTCAGGAATGCCTGGGGGTTGGGGGGTGTCTGAACCAAGGCAAAGGCTGAGCTGTGCTCTTACCCTTAGTTCTGAGGGTCAGATGTGATTGTTTGTTCTTCATGAACTCCGAAGGGGCTGCATAAATGGGAAAGTCCATTGTCATGACCTCCTGGTGAGACTTCCCCAGATAATTCCTCAAAGAATCTCTCCACCTGATTCCTTAAAATAGCCACACAAAGGAATTGGGATATTTTTGGTGTTTTGCAATGAGAAGAAACTACTTTTTAAGGTCGACCCTGAATCCTTCCTGGCGTATTGATGCCTACTCCTCTATAATGATGTACTGGTTACCACTGTTGCATAAAAAAAATCACTGCAAAACATAGGTGTATAGAACAGCAATCATTCTATTCTGTGCATGTTTTTCTGGGCTAGGAATTCAGGAAAGGGTCAGCTGGCTCTTCACTGAGGTTTCTCATGTGGTTGCGGTAGGATGTCAGTGGTGGCTTTGGTCATCTGAAGGTCAGGCTGGGCCGGATGTCCAGGAGGGCACAGTGCCCTGGCTGGCAGTGGGTGCTGCTGCGGGCTGGGAGCAGGGCCAGGCCTGCCAACCCAAGTGCCTTTGCAAGGCCTGTCCAGTGTGGCAGCTGTGGGGTGCTCGGAGTCCGTATCTGGTGCTGGATCTCCTGCAGCTGGTGCGCCGAGAGAAGGAGGTGGAAGCTGTGTGGCCTTTGGGGAAGTCACTGTGTCACTTATGCCATATTTTATTAGTCATAAGCTAATGTGTCCCCCTGGGCGTCAGTGAATCCTAAGGCCAGCCCAGATTCAAAGGGATGAGAATTGGACCCCATTTCCTGGCGGGAGAGTGGCACAGCCCCAAGGTGGATGGGCGTGTGGGATGGGGGCAGTTGCTGTGGCCATCTTTGGAAAATATAATCTCTCGCAAAGGGCTAGAATGATTCCTCATGTTTGAAGGCCTGTGTTGAGTTATAATTGAGCATCTTCTTCTCCCAGCTAGGCAACCAATCTCATTCCAAAGGGTCAAAGAGGATTTAGAGCTGGATATAATCTTAAAGATGCTCTAGTTTAGTCATTTCCTTGCAAAATGAAACAATGGAGGCCTCAAGAGTAGAAAGGGCCTGCTCCAGTTCATCTGGCCAGCCGGTGCCACAGCAGCGCTGAGTTTGCCAGGCTCGCCCCACCTGGGCCCCACCTGGGCCCCACCTGGGCCCCACCTGCACCCTACCCCTTCATTCTTCTAATGGGCTGATTTTGTTTGGGTATTCACCTGTCCACGTGGTTTAAGTGCCCCAAGAGAGGCTGACCTGGCCTCTCAAGTAACAGGTGTGTATAAATAAATATACTAGAAGAACAGTTTATATCACTTCTCACTGAGATCCGTGCTCCTTTGGTTGAGGTCTCTGTTTTCATCTCACCACCTCTTTGTGGCCCCAAACAATCCTCTTGCATTTGAAAGCCTTTTCTGCTTGCTGACAAATACTTGTATTTGAAGCAGAATTCATTCTGAGACTTCCTCCTGGGGTAACCTGGAGTTAGGTAACAGGGGAGCAGGTGAATTTCCACTCCTTTACACTATTGGTGGCTGCTGATTTAACCCAAAGCAACCTCATGGTTTTAGATGACCAAACTGGCTTAGGTCAGTTCCAACACCTGGGCAGCAGGCAGTCCACGGGCATGAATGAGCAGTGGGCCCAGGGAAAGCTAACCTCCCACACGTGTCCTGAAAGCCCTTGGAACCTTCCCTGGGCTATGGCAGTGTCTGTCCCCTTCGTCCCTGGCTTTTTACCCAAAACACCTAGCCCTGCTCCTCCTTCCTCCTGCAGTAAATCTGGGAGCAGCTCAAATCCAGGCTGGAAGTGGTCTTCTCAAAGACCCTTTCTCCTCAAAGAAAGTCTCATGCCAGCAGCTACAAAGATATTTTCTCCACAGTCATTGCAGTTACCTTGAAAATGCTGGTCATTGCACAAGAAAGGCGATGGTTCATGGTTCTTGATAAAGAGCAAGGCGACTCAGGTTCTGATCTCTCAGCATTTCCAAATCACGGTAGTTTTGGGATGTCACTAGGATGTGAGGAGGGCTGTCAGGCATGGCTGGCCTCCCTGTTACCACCACCAACACAGCTCTCGAGCTCCTGCCTGCTGGGCTCTAGCGGAGCTCACATCCACAGGGCCCCTGGGGGAGCTTCTCCTCTCTCTCCCTCATGGAAACCCGCCGGTTCCCTAGTCTCTCTGTGAATGCGCCCTTCCCTCACCTCTTTGGGCGTTGGCTTCCTGCCTTAGGATCCAGCCCAGAGCCCAAGGCAGGAGAGACCTGACAGATGACAGACCCTTCTGGGCCTGCAAGAGTGCCCAGACTACTTCCCAACTCTGTCATCTCCCACCATGAGGCTCCTTTTGGTTAATATCAGCAGCCACTGCTAGTTACAGACGTTCAGAGACAGCTCCTCCTCACAGCCACATTCCAGGTTACCATAAAAGCAAATCCCTGACTGAATTCTTTCCCTCAAACAGAGGTTTATCAGCAAGCAGGCACACCATCTCCTGTCAGCTTGATAAAGTCCAGACTCTGTTCGTTAGGGGACTCGGACAAGAGCTTGCATGAAAGTAAGATCCTCCTGAGGCAAAGTGACAATATTCTGGTGATGGGATTGGTGAGTCATCCAGTTGGATTTCGGTTGGGCTCATTCTCCTGAATCGGCTGGCACCAAGGCATGGGTGACATTTCTAAGGGGCAGGAGGAGAGGCTCGCTAGATTCTAACACTCTGCTCATGCATGTTTGTGGAGTTGCTCTATGCTTCCGCTATGGAAACCCACCTCTATGTTCGTTATACTAATGAACCAAACTTCTGACGTTGATCATAGATAAAGACAAATGAAGCCCTTGTGGGCACCCGTCTGGGGTGTAGCCTTCTGATCGCACTCTGATTACCACCCTGGAGCTGCCCTGATGAGGGCGACTGGCCCCTTCTGGTGTGTAGGTTACAAGAGCCACAACCACACACACTTAGATTACACTTTCAGTGCTGAGACATCGTGAAGTAGATTGCAGATATCATAGCACCAGGGCACTCCAGCCCCTATATTAGTAATAACAACATTCCTTTGGTTAACAGCATGCTGGTCAATGGTGTCGGCACCTTGCAAAGTATCGTTTCTGAATTATTTCCAGACAGCCCCAGACATCTCACATGGACTCACCAACAGCCCCACTCAGCACGGTGCTGCTTCATCCCTCTCCACCTCCATCTCCCTTTGCACGGGGCATTTGTTGCTTGGCTTGCCTGCAACAGCCTCTCTGTTTTTGGGGGAAGCTGCTTCTTCTTCACTCCAGCCACCCGCATGGCATGGGGATGAGCATGTGACCTGCCCTCGCCAATCGTAGCTGCATCATCCCTGTGGCCAGAGGGACTGCCCGGGAATGGACAGGCAGGCCTGCAACACTGACAGGAGCCTTCCTGAGATGTTTTTGACCCAGAGCTGGTGAGCTGGCTCTCTCTCCTCCTGGTGCTCAGGTTCAGAGCTGCCTGCAGGCATGGCTGTGGCGGGGTGGGGAACAGCTGAATTGAGAGAGTGAATCCAGGATGCAGAGAGAATTGGAGACATGGGTTGCTATGGACTGAATGTTGGTGTCCCTCACCCCAAATTCATGCTGAAGTCCCCATCTCCAAAATGATATATTTGAGGGATGGAGGGGCTTTGGAGGGTAATTGATTTTGACGAGGTCATGAGGGTGGAGGTTTATAGGAGAGCATGATGGGATTAGTGCCCTTAGATGAAGAGGAAGAGACACACTGAAATGATCTCTTTCCCAGGTGTACACACACATTTGTCAGTGGAGAGATGATGGCCACCTGCAAGCCAGGAAGAGGGGCATCACCAGAACCAAATCTGCCTGCACCTTGCGCTTGGACTCCCCAACCTCCAGAGCTGTGAAACAGATGTCTGTTGTTCAGGCCACCCAGTCTATGGTACCTTGTTTTAGCAGCCTGATCTGACTCAGATGGAGGTGGAAAGAGAGGAAGCCCTAATATTTGAATCTCTAAATCCGGCTGTCCTTGGGTTCAGCTGCACCTCTGCACTCTGTGTGATTTGGTTATGCAGCCCACAGGTTCTGTTTTTCGCTCAGGCTGGTTTGAGTTGAGTTTCTAATGAATTTGTTCACGAGCCGTTCAGTAGTTGCTTTACAGGACCAAACTTTCACTGCTTGCTGAAGACCCATGCTTGCTGTCAAGGGCTGCATGCACCCTCCCTGTCCTTCTGACGCTGCCCAATGGTCTGGACCCTGCCCCGAGGAGCATCTAGGCCACGATGGGGCCCCTCGGTGTTCCAGTGCAGTCTGCCTGTGGCCAGCACACCTGGCAGATGCCCACTCGGGGTTGGCAGGATGTCTGCACCTCTGGGCTTGCCCACAACGGGCTCATTCATGAACACTGCAGATCAGTTAAGGCCTCTTAAGTGATTTTTTTTTTTTATTCTCAATAGTGTCCCTGGTTTTGGACATATTGCCAGCCAAGATATCACACTGGCCATAGGCTTCAGAAACCATTCTGCCTTCTGGAAAGGGCTTCCTCCCCAGTTCCTGAAGCTGATCCCATCCCCTGAGTGCCGGCCATGTCCCAGGTCTTAGCTGCACCGTCCTGTCCTCCCCAACCCCAGGCTGCCTACCGTGTGCACTGTGCCAACTGCACTGTCATCTCCAAGTGGCCTCACATATAAGGAACCTCACTGAGGGGTGCGGGTCCAGCTGCTCTGTGCCCATTTAAATGCCCCGGCCCCACCCCTCATCTGTTATTATATTGCTATCTGTTATTATATCTTATTATATGGCTGACACATCCTAAGCTTGCAGTCTTGCCAAATATGACCCTTGCGATCTCTGTTTGCACTTTCCACACAGGGGAAGCCAGACAGCATCGTGTAGCGATGGTTTGTTTCCATCTCACTAATCAAGAGGCTGAAAGCAACAGATTCTGATGCACTTGTTATTCTTTGATTGATTAGGGCCAGGAGCCAGAGGATGCCATTGAGGATTCAGTTTTCCCATCTGTAGAATGGAACCACTGTTAAAACATTGTTCAGACTTCATCGCCAACAGGACCGAATGTCTTGGATGTGCAGCAGCAGAGACTTCTGGGTGCCTCAGGCCCCTTAAGACAAAGAGGTTTCCTGACACAATGCCCACTGGGGAGAGCAGTAGCAGGAGCAGTGTTGGTGTCTTTGCCACTTGTGGCCTATCGATGTCCTTTTCTTCTCTCGTGAGCCTCATAGATGTGTGTCCCCCTCCATCTCTTCTTACTCTCAACATAGTCGTGTCTGATTTCTTCAGCCTAGAGTCCAGAGGGAGCTGATCTGACCAGCAGAGATTGGAGATATCCCTGAATATTCATTCTGTCGCAAAATAATATATTATTTTAAATATATTTAAATATATTATATTAAAAATAATATATTTTTAGCTAAGCACATAGCTGCCTAGAATAGAATTAACATTCCCCAGCCTTCCTTGCACCTGGCCATGTGATCAAGTTTTGGCCAATGGGATACAAATGAGAGTTATCTGCACAACTCCCAGGCTATGCCTTTAAAGGGGAGGAGCACGTCCTCCTGCATCCTTCTCTCCACCCACCTGTTGGAATATAGATAGGCCGAGAGCCATCTTGGATGGTGCAGATGAGGACAACACTACTGTTGGCAGAGCAACAAGATAGAAAGAGCCTGGGTCCTTGACACCTTTGCAAAATAGAGTTGTCATACAAGCTTGGAATTTCATATGAGAAAAAAGCAAATATCTATTTGTTTTAGCCATATTATTTGGGGTTTGATCATGGCGGCTGAGTCACTGTTACATTTAGGAAATCATTATTGCCTTCAAGCCAGCAGCCTCAGCTGGAAAGCCTATGGTTGGGTTCTTTTGGGTCAGTGCCCACCATTGGCCCAAATCAGTGGCCACTTTTGCACAGAGGAAAGTTTAGCACTTCTTCCCTGGTACAGGCTGATGGAAGAGCAGTTTTGGACAGCAAGGAATGTATAGTATGACAGGTGTCAAAACAAGAACTTTGCATGGCACTGGTCACACATCACGAGTTATCACAAATCATTTTCACTGGATGAGTAGAAAAGAATATCAGCTGCACTTGTCTGACAGTCTGTGGGCCTTGTGGATGGCATGCAGGAGAGAAAGCTTCAGGTTGGCTATCCAGTGGCACCAGGAGGTGGGGATGTCAGCCAAAGGCACTCGTGGTACCATTAATCTGACTCAGTGGCAGTTCACACCTCTGCCTTGTTCTGTTCTGCTACTGAGAAGTGAGTGTTTCCCTGTAGCTTCCTGCCAGGTTCCCTGGTGAGGGACTCTGATTGTCTTAGTTTATGCTACTGCCTTGGTTTGGCAGGTTCCTTTGCATGTGACCATTGTTATAAGTGACTAGCAGCTTATGGCAGGGTGTCCACCCCTGGTCCCATCAGTGATCACCCCTGCCCAAAGTTTGTCCCCAAACAGCTTTCCTTTGGTGGGTGGGTAGGGGGCTGTGGGCCAGGCACTTTCAGCTAAAAGGGGGCATTGGGCATAGGAGAAAAGTACTTAAGTATCAGGAATTGGCAGCAGACACTTCCAGTGTTTCAGGCAAATTTTAACACTGGGGTGGGTCTATTCAAAGCAAAAGAAGCGACTCAGGAGTGGGTGAGGACAGGTGCCAGATCATGAACCTAGAGTAGGGCCCAAGGCTTCAACTGCAGCCTGCACAGGCAGCCTCCAGTCTCTGAGTGGGGAGGAGGGTGGGAAGAGTCTACCTAGAACATCGCAGAGAGGGCTTCTGTTCCAGTGGGACCAAAAGAGGGTCTCAGACCAGGGGGAAAGGCCCACCCCTTGGAGTACAAGATGGGTCTTAAGTCTTAGAAGCCAAGATCAAAGCAAGTTTTACAAAAGTGGGGCACAATGAGGTCTGCCCATGGTCTTTCCACTCCTCTTCCCGGGTCTAGCCGAAGAGGCCAAGCCACCGTGCTTGGTTCATCCTCCCTCGTGCCCTGCCGTCAGCATGTTTTCATTTATTCTCACTCTGGCTCCTGCCTATGGCTCACTGGTCACCCCGACAATGCACAGCTTCTTCCTTCTCAGGAAGAACCACTGGAGAAAGGAGCTGCTGAGGCTGAGCTCCCTCTGGCAGGTGGCATGAACTCAAAGTAGCAGGAGGGGGACACGGGGCAGACATCATCATTGCCCGCCAACTGCCCATTCTCCTATTCTTCCTTAGGAAAAGAAACCCAATTTTTCGCTGGGTACATTGCTTCCAGAGCAAACAACATTTCTTGGTCTCTCTGAAGATCGTGGTGGCCAAGCGATGAAGCGGAAGGTATGGGACTCCAAGAACTTTTCAGAGGGGCTGGCTTGGCTGGTGGAAACATGGTTTTTCCCTGTCTCACTTCCCTTTGCTGCTGGCTTGGAACATGGCTGGGTGGGCTGGGTCTCCAGGAGCCACCTTGGACCACAAGGGGACCTGAAGGATGGAAGCCACATGAGGAGGATGGAGGAGCAGAGAGGTCGGAGTTCGAGTCTCTGCTGCTGCTGTGGATCCCCATGTAGTGGGGAGGGTCAGACCCCAGGATCTCGTGCCCCCGTGTGCTCTGCGGGTCAGCAACATGGCATCCCATGGGAAGCCCCAGACTTGACTTTGAATCTGCATGTTAACAAGACCCCCAGGTGATGCTTGTGCACTTGATGGTTTAAGAGGCACTGGTTTAAGCTACTACTATTATTATATTTTTGCTGTTATTTGCAGCTGAGCCTAATCCTTGTGGACAGAGTACATGATGTCCATGCAGGGTCTCTGAGAAAGGGGTGAGAGAAGAGATTGCTGAGCAGCTCACCGATGGGCACCGCCCGCTGCCTCTCCCTTCCCAGCGTGCGGGCATGACTTTCTGAAACACCCTCACTTCCCCAAGTCATACCACAAGGGGTGCAGGAGGCCTGGCCAGAGCTGTCCCCACCCAGGCTCTCACAAAGCAGGGTTCCTGTCAGCTGTGAGTGTCTTTGCTCCGAACCCTTCTGTCACCAGGCCCAGGAGTATAGGCACAGATGACAGTGTGTGGCTCAGAAGCAGATGAGGAAGGTCTGTAGTTATTTTGAAACCTTAAGGTATTATGAAATAGATCATCCTTCTCAAAAGCCAAGTCCTTCTGTTTTTAAACACCGGCATTTCTAGGCTGGGTTTCTGGGGCTGACTGTCACATTCAGGCCGTCTGTGACTCAGATTTGGTTGCCTAACAGGGTCACAGCCTCTGGTACAAAGCTCTGAGAAGCACCCCTCCTGGCATGTCTATGCCCACCCAGAGATACTGGACGAGGGTGAGCAGGGAAGCTCCTAAGGATGTCTCCTGAGGATGACATTCTAGAAAATGGTTCTTGACATGCCACCACCTGGATTCGATTGTTCAAATGAATACTTGGAAACATTCTACTCTAGAGAGGCAACAGGAAGTAATGGTTAAGAACTTGAGTTTGGGATTCATGCAGACCTGATCGTGCCCTTTGCAAACTTTTCACCTTGAACAAGTTACTGAACTTCTCTAAGCCTTCTCTCTGAGCACCTGGCCTTCCCGTAGATCCCAGTGCCGCTGATGTCAACCTGGGTTTCCTCATTTGTGCACACGTAATAAATAACTTCTTCCTTGGAGAGTTGCTGTGGGCTCAGGCAGTTGGTTGAGTGTCAAATCCTCAGTTTTTGTTATGAGTAGATGTGCTGACTCCCCAGATTCTGATGCACTTGTTATTCTTTGATTGATTAGGACTAGGAGCCAGTGCCTCTCAAACCTTAAGGCCCAAATATATAATCATCTGGAGTGTTCGGTGAAAGGCAGTTTCTGATTCTGCAGGCCTAGCTTGTGGCCTAAGACTCTGTGTATCTCAAAGCTTCCTTGTGCTGCTGCTGCTGCTCTGAGAACTGCACTTTCTAAGACAAGGTTGCAGATGTTTCTTATTGTCCCTCGTCTTCAAAAACTGACCCCACATTTTCAGACACTATAGTGGGAAAAACCAAAACAATTGTTCTTTGTTGTATGATCTCACTGCAAGCATATCTCACGTTGGACAAGAGAACAAGAGAGGATCGAGGTTTCTCTTTCTGTTTTTTGTTAATAATCTGCTACACATAGAGCTTTGTTTTAGATAAAATGTCCATATCCCGGCCATGATGTGGACAGGTGTGTAACCCTGTGGGCAGTGGATTTGGTTCCATCTGGGCTCCTGGTGATGGGTGATGACTCTGTGTTTAGAGGATGCCTCTCGGTTTGATGTGGCAGTTTTTGCTGTGGTTATGACTTTCAACACACTTCCTGCTTTTCTTGCAAAATATAGACTCCCCACCCCTCTGCGCGAGGCCACAGACGATTCCAGGTCTCTTCGAGGGCGGGAGCACGGTGTGCCGTGCATCTCTGGGCCTCTGGGTGTGAGGTCTTCGGCCTTCTCCCATGTGAATGTCAAGGTTACTCTGTGCGAATTTTGCTTTCTGTTGGAGAAAATTATTGCGATGCTGTTTAGAGGAACATGAGGCTTGCAGCACTTTGTAGATTCAGATATCAAGTACAACCCTGATCCGGTCCCTCGAAAACAACAGAAGATAGAGCCCCGGCCATTTTCGTAGTCAAGCTGGCCTGGGTCACGTGATCTCAATGGCGATGCTCACACTTGCTAGGAATTTGGAATCATAAGCTATTGGGGTTGAACAGGGTCTGAGAATTCGTAAAGCCAACTCCTCTCTCTTTCAGAGGTGGAAACTGAGGTCCAGAGAAGTTGAGTGACTTTCTTGAAGCCACACAGCCAGTCTGGGCTTCACAGTCATCACAGAATCATCCCACAAATATTTCAGATGAATATCTTTGGTTAGTCATCCCTATCTCCCACTCTTCCTAACTACCATATGATAAAGTATTACTACTTTTCTTCTTTTCTTTATGAACTTTTCTATCATGAAAATGAAATGTACATTACAGTATAATTGGAAAATAAATGGGAAAAAATCACCCACACCCTTTCATTTTGACCTGATGCCTATGTGACTATTACTGCACAATTCCTTTGTACTTTTCTTATTTTGGGCTTTTAATTAGTAAGATATAGATGCCTGGAAATAAAACTTCAAACAGGATAGAGAGCCATATGGAGTAAGTGTTCTTCCTCACTCCTTTCCTGGATTTCCTCCTAACAGATATTTTCTTCTGATTGTTTCTGTTTATATTTCTTCTACTAGTTACCTTGATTGATATTGCTAAATAGCATACACTTATGTACACGCATGTCTTCATTTATCAGCTTCTGTCTATGAAGGCACTATCTATAGATTATTAGCTGTGACAGGTGGGTAACCTACTCATTTCTCCCGCCTCCAAATCATTGTTAGCTGTGGATTTTTATTTCTTCTGTGGTTAACCTTATGAATTTGCATAATATTCAATCTCTATTTTGGCTCATTAATTTTTGGGTAGTAATTCTTGATTCTCAGCTATGTAAGATAGGAAATTAATACTCCTTTACTTCCCTCCCCTTTTCTCTTTTCCCCTCCTGACCCTCTCTCAGCTATACCATTTCTTTTACATTGTCAAAGTTTATTATAGCACATGTATTCTGTTTTATAAATTTGTCCTCTTGCTTTGTCAATTCTGATAATTGAATGTGAATGAGCAAACAGTATTTAAAGAACAAAGATTATGCAAATATTATTACCTAAAGAAGCAAGTATTATATTGACAGCTGTAGAGGGGCATGTTCCAAGGTCATGAAAATGGATCATTTTCTCTTAGACTCCATCAACTATACTAAATCATGATACCTTTGCATTGGTTTTATATTTGGGCCATGATACATATATATATATGTGTGTGTGTGTGTGTGTATGTATAAATATGTATACACATATATACATACACACACACTATTTTCTGGTATTTTTAATTGACTGACAATAGGAGCATATGCCTTGTTTATATAATTACAAATACTTTCCAGTTCTTTAATTATATCATTTATTGATTGCTTCAGAATATACTGACTTGTGTCTAGGTTGAATGCTCATCTGTATTGGAGTTTCTTTTAATTGCATTTCTAGCCTGATTTAATTGGTTTTGTTTGTTTAGTTCTGAGATCTGCCTCTTTCTTAGGTAGTAGTACATCCTCAAGTAATTTTATTTTTAGAAAGAAATAAATGGGAGTTAATTCTCTAAGTTCTTGCATGTCTGAACCAGCCTTTATTTCTCCTCCACACTGGATTGATAGTTTGCCAAGATATCAAATTTTAGGTACAAAATCGTATCTTTGAACTTTGAAGGCAATTGCTCCATTGTCTCCAAGTGGCCAATCTGGTTCTTACTCTTTTGTTGGTTACCTGCTTCCTGTTTGTCTCTGAGGGTGTTTAGGATTCCCTTTATCAGCACTTTGAAATTTCCATGATGTGGTTTTTACAGATTATGTTTTATTCACTGTGCTCAATACTCAGGGTCTTTCAATCTAAAACTTACATCTTCAACTCTGGGAGATTTTCTTCAATTGTTTCTTTGTTAATTTTCTCCACACTATATTTTCACTCTTCTCTTTTTCTGAAACTCGTATTATATAAATATTGGTTCACCTGAATGGATTCGTTATGTATTTTTCTCTCCAACTATCCATTTTCTGTTATTTTACTCTGTATTCTGTAAGATCTTCTTGACTTTTTTGATGTGGTTTTTCTATGCTTCAATTTTGTTTTTTTATTGCATGTACTATGGCCTGTGACAATAATTAAATTTAAATAAATTACATTTATTTAAAAAGGGCTTTAAAACATACTCTTTCTTGGTTTCCAACTGCTCTTTTTGAATAGAAGACTGATTTTGTTTTACAGATGCGTCATCTATGTTCTCGGTGAGGATAATGAGATTTTAGAGTTTTTATTTAGTTCACTTCCCTTTCCTTAGCTCTAACTCCTTCGAGTTCATTTGTTCTGCTAACTGATCTTGGTCCTTTTCTTTTCTTTTCTTGGGTGAATGGTGATTTTTGGCAGGATATTCCTATTTGTGCATGCCAGGCTGGTTGTTGAATTGAAATAACTGGGCGGAAGGTTCTTCTCGTGGGAGTGATGGGTGGTCTGTAAGCTCTCTGGGTGTGGAAGGGGGGCTTCACTTTCTGCCGTGAGGGTGGGGAGAAGGCAAGCCAACTCAAGGAGGGTGCTGCTCTGGTATGTGACCCCCATGTTATAAGCCCTTGCCTCTTCCAGTCAACTTTTTTTTTATTTTTTTTCTTTTAGTGTATTATGGGGGTATACGTATTAAGGTTACTTATATTGCCCATTCCCCCCTCCCCTCTCTAGTAAGAGCTTCAAGCGTGTCCATCCCCTAAACGTTGCACATCTTACTCGTTGTGGTTGTATATACCCATCCCCTCCTCCCTCCTCCCACCCTCCAGACACCTGATAAATGTTACTCCTATATATCCACTTAGATGTTGATCTGTTAATACCAATTTGCTAGTGAGTACATGTGGTGCTGGGTTTTCCATTCTTGAGATACTTCACTTAGTAGAATGGGTTCCAGCTCTATCCAGGAATATACAAGAGGTGCTATATCACCATTGTTTCTTAAAGCTGAGTAGTATTCCATGGTATATACATATACCACATTTTATTAATCCACTCATGAATTGATGGACACTTGGGTTGTTTCCACAGCTTTGCAATTGTGAATTGTGCTGCTATAAACATTCGAGTGCAGGTGTCTTTTTCATAAAGTGACTTCTGATCTTTTGGGTAGATGCCCAGTAGTGGAATTGCCGGATCAAATGGTAGATCTACTTGCATCACTTTGCGGTATCTCCATATTGCTTTCCACAGAGGTTGAACAACTTTTATTGACTTTTTTAAAATAAAGGATTATTTATGTAGTCAAACTTTTACCTTGGGATAAAAGCTGCCACTTCCTGCCCACAGGGTGGGGGGTGGTGAAGGCCAGTTTTCATAGTAGTTTAGGTACAGTCGTTCCATCCATCACTTCTTTTATGCTCTTCCTGATCTTTGCACTCGACAACCTCAGGAGCTTCAGGGTGAAGGACACCCCCACTGCCCTGGTCGGTAATGCCCACTGCTATTGCAGCCCACGGAGCTCTCTGAGCACTGCCTCCTTCATCCAGATGTTACGGTTTCCACCTTTACAGAACTCATCACTAGCTTCAGTTCACTGTCCTCTTCCCATACACAGTGCTTTTAGGAATTGTTTCCATCTTTGTAAGTCCTTGTTGTTATTTGAACAAGATTCCTATAGAGAGGATTGGTAAACATAAATGCCTGTCATCTTGGACTATAAATCAAATATTATTAAATAAATTTTTTTTAAATGAAGATTTTTTTCCCTTGGCTATAAAGTAATATATATTTATTATAGATAATCTGGAAAATAAATAATCCAAATATCCCTAGGCTTTTCAAGTTTGTGGATAAAAATTACATTCTATTACTATATCAATATATTATATTATTTTATATTATATATTATACTATATTATATCATATTATAGTACGTTATATAACATTAAAATTTATAAATATATAATATATTTCCATTTCACCAGCTCATTAACCCCTACTTTGATAACAGCATGAGTGTTCTCTCTCTCCATCAAAATCTGCCCCAGTTATTTCTAGGTGTTTCCAAGGGAAGGCCAAGAGAGAAGTATATCTCTGGAAAATATAGTTAGAACACAAAGTTGTTTCTTGATGTGTTATTTATAATACTGAAAAATTGGGGAAAACAGCTGGTAATAAGGAAATAAGTGAATTATAACATAGTCAACACATATAGTTCATAAAAGTGATGTTTGTGGACAATTTTTAATGATATGGGATGGAAACTATGTCTGAGGAAATATTCAGAGAAAAAATATAGAATTATATATATCACATGATTTTGGTGATGTAAATATATACTATATTAATTAGTTTTATGGGGGGGAAGAGATTGTGCATAACGCTTATTTTCTTCTTTATGCTTGCTATGAGTTAATTTTCATCCTTCCTATCTTAGTGAGGAGGATTTCTACTCTAGAAACTGGCCTCCCTCATTGACTTCCTTAAAACTGGGGATTTAAGTAACACTTTTCAGAATCTGTCCACTCAGCTTCCAGTCCACACCCTCTGCCCCGCCCCCTCTCTGTGCCCATCAATGTTGTTTCTGGAGGAAACCACTTGAGGATGCCAAAGATTTTCTGCTTCTGCTTTTTTTTTTTTTTATTTCAGCATATTATGGGCATACAGATTTTAAGGTTTCAATAAATGCCCTTCCCCCCCTCCCCCCACAAGTCTGAGTTTCCAGCATGACCATCCCCCAGACGGTGCACATCTCACTCATTATGTATGTATATACCCGCCCCATCCTCCCTCCCACCTGCCCAATACCCTATTACTGAGTACCTATGTGTCCACTTAGGTCTGCTTCTGCTTTTGACAGCACTTTGTAAAGTAGTATATGGTATGACATTTGCTCCTTCCTTGGTTTGAGAGTTTGAGGAAGACTTTTGCCTATTTTCTTAAAAAAATGTCTTTGGTGCTTTTTAGATTTGGGGGAAGAGAGGATTTTAGTTCAGCTTCAACTTCCACATCTTTCCCTGCCACCTCACATAGCTAATGTTGAGAAGAAGCACAGAAAACTCTCATTCATTTCTCACTTTTAATGAAAAAAAAAAATCCCTGGCTGTTTAAAGTTTTGGCTTTCTTTTGTTTTTGTCTGTTTGTTTCTGATAGCTGTTCACACAAGTGTATTAGCCTGAATGTGGTCTTGACTTGACCTAGAGTCGTGCTAGGTGGATGAGGCAGACACTGGCTGCTTTCTCTTGACTGTGATATGACCTGGTAGGTCTGCCTTGAGAGTCCAGCTTTTCCCCAGCCTGGTCCTTGCCCTGGGTCTCAAACATGACATAGTCCATTTTTAGACCAGAGCAGGATGTGCTGAAAGAGAGTAACAAGGATGTGGACCTGGTTGTCTGGAGACCTGCGTTCTAGTCCCGTCTGGCCTACTCGTCAGCTGGGCAACCTGGGGCAAGAGGTAGCTACTCTCTGCCTCAGTTTCCTCATCTGTAAAATGAGTTTTACTTTGAAGAATGTTTTGACAGCTTCAAAATTAAATCCAACTTCTCAAGGAGAAAATTCTCTGAAACAAAAATACTGAAATCAGTTAGAGAAACATTCTGATGATAATTCCCCAAGAGGAGTGTTAAAGTTGTTTTTGGCAAAGGCGATATTTTTGGATTAAGGCCAAAGCTTTGATACATGAAAAGAAATAATAATACTTTAGAAACATAAATTTATTATTTTATTATAAGACCAGTGTCATTATATTATAGCTATAACTTTAAGTACAGTTTTAATTAACCTAATTTAGTATCAGTCCAATGAGAAACCTTTTTATTATTCTCTCCCAGGACAAAAATTAGTAAGTCTTTATTTGGGGTATAATTTGTACATCCAATAAAGTTAATTGCATATTTTTATTTTTTGACCTGTGGATTTAGGAGATTACTTTTGTAAAATTAATAAGGGTTTGTTTGTTTTAAAAGTTTGTTCAGAATATTACAACCAAAATAGAGTGGTGAAATAGTAGAACTTTTGGAAGTTACTAGGATAATCTCAAAAATCTATTAAAATCTTGCTCCTTTTCTTTTTTATGGATGTTTTCGGAACACATGTTTTTAATCACCACACTGTACTGCCTCAAATAAGAACATGGGAAAATGTACATCAGATGATTTAAAGGAACAAAGTGGGTCACAAAGCAATCCATTCAGTCTGGTCATTACTTTTTAAAGACAAGTGTATAAAAATGCACAGGACAAAAAATGGAAAGACGTCCACTAAAATGGGAGATTACATGTGATTTTAATTTTCATGCTTGTGCTTTTTCTAGGTGTTCTATCATGAGCATTTCTTGCTGTTGAAGTCAGAAAATCATTTTTAAAAGTGCTGCAGTTGGCCGGGTGTGGTGGCTCACACACCTGTAATCCTAGCACTCTGGGAGGCTGAGGCAGGCGGATTGCTCAAGGTCCGGAGTTCGAAACCAACCTGAGCAAGAGCAAGACCCCGTCTCCACTATAAATAGAAAGAAATTAATTGACCAACTAAAAATATATATACAAAAACTTAGCCGGGCATGGTGGCACATGTCTGTAGTCCCAGCTACTTGGGAGGCTGAGGCAGGAGGATTGCTTGAGCCCAGGAGTTTGAGGTTGCTGTGAGCGAGGCTGACGCCACGGCACTCACTCTAGCCTGGGCAACAAAGTGAGACTCTGTCTCAAAAAAAAAAAAAAGTGCTGCAGTCATTTACTTATCCAGTCGTCACTAGGGTGTCATGGAGAAAGGCAAACACAGGCTCTGTGGGTGGGAAGTGGGCAGGATCAGAGACTATTGACTACGGCAGGAAAGCAGGACGACTTCATGAAAGAAAGAGGGGACGGTTGAGTCGGACCTTGAAATGGTACAAAATTAACAGACCTTCCCCCACTCCCACCCCTAGGACTTAACAATGGTTTTAGCTGCTTCTGAAAACATCCTCTTTTTTTTGGAGTCATACTCTCCCCTCTTTCTCTGAGGCTCTGTGTTGCCACGTAAGTCATTTCTCTTAGTGAGGCATTCGGGTTGCAAGGGAGTGATTTTCACGACTGACTGGGGGGCTTCTCTGACCTTTGCAAATTTCCTCCTGCTGAGGTCACTGCAGTCTCTAAGACACCTGTGATCTGAGGTGGGGGATGGGACGTTTTGGGCAACGCCTGTGGTTTGCAGAGGCAACTTCGGAAACGTCTGGAATTTTCTGTTACTGGAAATGACTGCGAGCCACGCAGGAGTCAGATGGCTTGGGTGTCAAGAAGGGGCCCCACCAAGAAGATACTGAACCCCACAAAAAGAGACCCCACCAAGGCTGGACCTGTGATAAGAGTTGGTTTCACATCTGGCCAGGCATTTCCTGTTCGCTAAGTTCTTACAAGAGCATCTCCCCCAGAGCTTTAGGCATCGTTCTCAGAGATGACCCCAAACTGTATCTGGCAAGTTCTTGGAAAAATTATTCCCTCTAATTTCCAGCCACTCCCCTAGGAAAGCAGTCTTCCCAGGGCTTGAGAAGAAATTCCCTTTGTATCAGATCTTTGTCATTACCAGCTCCCCTAATTGTTTCCCACTGGAAATTTGAAAGGTAGCTGACTGTGGAATTTCCTTCGGAATTTGGGGAAGGAAGCCTGTGCCTCACCCATGTCTCATTCTCTCCCCATCACCCATGTAAGGGTAAATTTGAAAATTGAACTTTCCCAGTGGCGAAATGGAAAGAGACCTGTCCCTTCCTTTTCTTAGAGCATTCCCATGAGAAATCTAGTGTTTGTGAATCCTTCCTCTGCTTTGGTGTGTATGTAAATATTTGTAAAGGCTAAGTAAGACTCTTGCCAGCTTTACAGCCCAAGAATGCTTTAAGGGTCTGGGAGCCATCTTTGTGAAATATAAACATTAAGGAAGATAGCATCCCTATCTCCTGCTCACCATGGGAGTTTATTCTAGGTGCCTTGCTTCAAGCTGTAGGCACCTGCTTGTCATAGAGGCAAAAGCAATTCAGATATAGGCAATTAGCAGACTAATTAGCAGGTGAACATAGGAGGAGCTATGACAGAATGCCCAGCAAATGGTGCTGCCACATCCTATGGGAAGATAAGTTATTGTTAATCTTGAGCACGTGTGTGTAATGGATTGTAAATGCTTAGTGTATAAAAATGGTGAGACATACAATCAACTGGTCTTCACAAAGTTGACAAGAACATGCAATGGAGAAAGGATACCCTTTTCAAAAATGGTGCTGGGAAATTCAAATTGCTATATGCAGAAGAATGAAACTGGTTCCCTATCTCTTACTATATAAAAAAATCAACTCAAGATGGATTAAAGACTTGAATATAAGAGCTGAAACTATAAAAATACTAGAAGGAAACAGGGACATTGGTCTAGGCAAAGAATTCATGACTAAGACCTCAAAAGCAAAGACAACAAAAGCAAAAATAGACAAATGGGACTTAATTAAACTATGCAACTTCTGTACAGCAAAAGAAATAATCAATAGAGTGAACAGACAATTTGCACGATTGGGAGAAAATATTTGCAGACTATACACTGAGAGGGGATTAATATCCAGAATTTACAGGGAACTTAACCAACTCAACAAAAAACAAACGAACAACTCCATTAAAAAGTGGACTAAGGACATGAATAGACATTTTTCAAAAGAATACAAACAAATGGTCAAGAAGCATATGAAAAAATGTTCAACATCACTAGTCATCAGAGAAATGCAAATTAAAACCATAACGAGATATTACACCAATCAGAATGGTTACTACTAAAAAGATAAGAAATAACTGACTTTGGTGAGGATGCAGAGAAGAGGAAACTCTTATACACCACTGGTGAGAATGTAAATTAGTGCAACCTCTATGGAAAATAGCATGAAGATTTGTCAAATAACTGAAAATAGAACTACCATGTGATCCAGCAATCCCACTACTGGGACCCAAAGAAAAAGAAATCAATATATAAAAAAGACACCTCCACTCATGTGTTTATTGCAGCAGTATTCACAATAGCAAAGATGTGAAATCAACCTATGTGTCCATTAATGCCAGATTGGATAAAGAAAAATGTGGTATACAAGGGCTGTCTGGAAAGTGTCCAGCCATCATTAATATAGAGAGAACAGTTCCATGGCTGGAAACTTTTTGGACAGCCATTATATATACACAATGGAATACTATTCAGCCATAAAAAAGAATGAAATCGTGTCTTTTGCAGAAACATGGGTGGAACTGGAAGCCATTATCTTGAGTGAAACAACTCAGACACAGAAAGACAAATATTACAAGTTCTCACTTATAAGTGGGAGCTAAATGTGTACACATGGCAGCAGAGTGTGGAATGATAGACAATGGAGACTCAGAAGGGTGGGGGAGTGGGAGAGGGTATATGATGGGAGGTTGCTTGGCAGGTACAATGTGTGTTGCTTCGGTGATGGATGCACTGAAGGCCCTGACTTCACTACAATGTAATTCATCGATATAGGAAATTTGTACTTGTACCCCATGAATATATACATATTAAAAAAAAGGAAAAAAAATTAAATGGTGAGATTTCTTTTTGTTTTCATAATATCATCAGCAGGCTCCCTGCCATGCACATTGTAAACTGGTTTAATGCTTACTTAATAACAAAACTGTTGTCTTTCTTTTCTATTTATTGTGGAGAGGATTCTCTGGATTGGCAGAATTTTTAATTTTCCCCAATACCCACAAGCGCCAGCTTTTTAGCTGGGTATAAAGGCTGCCCATGATCTGGCACTAATAATAGTGACTGTGGGCAGTTCTTCAACACACTATGCTTTTAAACACATCACTTCCTCTCTCTATGGTTCCCTTTCTCTGTCTGCCCTTCCAGATCAACCCTTGGTCCCGCCTTCCTGGCCCCACGTGCATGGGGTTGTGTAGGCCTTGTCTTGGCAGTCCCCCCTCCCCACAAAGGATGGGAGCAGCTCTCTGTGTGACTGAGGCTCTCTTTTGTTTTCCAGGCCTTCCACACAGTGCTTCAAGGCCTCCCAGGCCTGCTCTGGCTGTTCTAGAGCCATGATACTGCCATTCTATTACCAACCAATGCTAAAGAATCCTTGCAAATAGGGTCCTGACATACTCGAAAGAGGCACCATCCTTGCCACTCCCTTCCCCTCCTCCCCTAGAGCTGGGCCAGCAGGTAGCTGGGGGTGCGATTTGTGTTACATCCTGCTTTGGCAGGAGGCTGCTGTGCATGGCTGGGTAGAGAGACCACATCACCTCTCAGCTGTCACCTTTGTTGGTCCTTCAAAGTCAGAGGTGACCCACTACCCCGTATGTTATTTATGTAAACATCTCTGAGCCAAAACCTGGCGCTTTCCAGGATGCTAATTGGTGCGGTGGGTGAGTAAGAGGAGAGGGAAGGTGAGAAGAGGCATCTGGAAGACTCTGTGTCCCCTCTCCCTTTCCCCCCTCTCTTTCTCTCTCTCCATTCCTCCCTACCTCCCTCCCCCTTTCCCTTTCTCTCTCTCTCTTTATCATTCCCCCAACCAGCTCCCTTATGTGTGTGTGTGTGTGTGTGTGTGTGTGTGTGTGTGTGTGTGTATCTTTCTCTCTCTCTCTTTGTTTTCTTACCAACCCTCTGTGGCTGTGAGCTGGATAGGAAGCAGGACTGCTTTTCTCAGCTGAAAGTTTTTCTTCTGACCATTTTGACACACCCAGCAGCTTCCTATACCAGAGGTGCGTTTGTGTCCCTGTCCCTGAGAACCCTCAGCTACCCTCTGCATGCTGCCAAGGGGCATAGGCTGCTAGGGTAACTCCTTACATTGTCTGACCCCAAACTGTTCACATCTGGCCCTGGAGTGGGCCACAGGGGTAGGACCACAGAGGCATATGCTGTTTTGGGCACACCCAGAGTCATACAAAAGGACGAGGTTAAACTCTTGAATATTGATCAAGAAAACACCTTTTAGCTCCTTCAGTCTATACCTGAACTTGGGTCCTTCTTTATTCTTTGCTGAAGACAGAAAAAAGATCAACTTCCCCATTTTGTTTCTTGTCTAAAAGGAGAACTTTCCAGCAAGATTCTGGTGGCTGGTTTGCTAATTTTTCTGGAATGCAAGGCATTAAGATGATGAGACACTGACAGTTTCAAATAGGCACACATTATTCTGCAGAACAGGTATGTCCTGGAAAAACATTTTTTGTGGGAGGAATTCCTTTGCAAATGCAGAGGGTTTTCATATTCAACTTAGGTCTGTAATATATCTGTTTGAGAAGAAAGCATTCAAGTATAATACAATTATTGGTTTAATAATTTCCCCATTTTGGAAGTTCAGATTTTTGCATAGATGTTTTTCTTTGGTGCTTTTTAAAAAGAAAATAATAATGTGGTCTGGTACAACACCCTGAAATCCCATGAAAAGCTTTTCAGGGCTACTTGTTTTGCTGATTCTCTGACAACTGCTGCAAAATATGTCAAATAAATATATTCTGGGGTAAATTATTTTTATTTCCTTCAGTATCATAATCAATCTGAAATTAATTTTTATTGTGTGACTAGAGACCTGACACATATCTGTGAATTTTTTGTATATTTTTCATTGTTTGAAATATTTCAGAATTAATATGACAATCATTTTTTTAAAAAAGAATACATGGTTACTATAGGAAAGCTAGATAAATACAATAAAAATTAAAACAAAACTTTACCCATAATAGCTCAGCAATAACCTGAGCTTATAATGTTGTGAGGTATTTCATTCTGGTCTTCTATTTTTTGGAGAAATTGAGATCAAACTGTTTTTCATTTTTATCATTTATTGTATTTACCCATATAATTTCAATTTTCCAAAATAATTTTTAACGATCACATATAATTCATCAAATGGGTGTATCATAATATCTCCAACTCTTCAGTATGAATGCAAGTATAGCATTGACTATTCTACAAATAGCTCTGATTAGTTCTTTAGGATTATTGCTAGAAATGAAATTCTTGGGTCAAAAGATATGGACAATTTTAAGATTTAGAAAACTCCAAAGAGGGTGAGCAGGTCAGTCCTACTGCATGCTCCCTGCTGACACTCTTGCTGAAATGTACAAAGAATTCAATCTCAGCTGATGCATTTGGTCAGAACAAGATCGCATACTGATGAGAATACAAAATGTAGAAAAAGCACATAGCAAGAAGAAAAGTCTGTAATCATGTATTAATATGGTAGTTGCAGTCCTTCCTATTAAATTTATTTGAAAAAAATATATATAAATGCCTCATTTCAAAGAGGCCATTTCTGCGCTGGCAATATCCTTACACACACGGCAAGAGCCAAGAGCCAGGTGCAGATGTTTGGGACACAGGAAGGATTCCAACTAGTTGATGCTCAGAGCATAGGAAGAACATGCCAGGGCCCAGGGCGTCTGCCTCTCTGCTTAGGAGAGGCCAGAAGAGCCCCATGACCACTCATTCAGGCATTTCAGTGTCTGTTCTTAGCCACTCACAGCACTGCAGGCTGGGAATATAACAATGACCAACCTGAGAAAATTACAGTTGAGAAAGCTAAGGGCTGTTACAGAACCTAGCTGCAGGGCATGCTGAAAGCTCAGGCAGGAGTGTCCCATACAGCCTGATGATGTCAGGGACAGCTTCCCAGGGAGGGCGTGTCTAGGGCTGATCTTTGAAGGGTAAAGCTGATCTTGATCAGACAGAGAGAGGAACAGGCATTCTAGCTAACTATTAACATCGGACAGTCAAGCTCAGGGTTAAAATGTGGGAAGCATGAAAAAAGGAACCTAGGGAGGAACAGTAAGCGAGAATGCCAGAGGAGGAAGGGGCTGGGTTATGAAAAGCTCCATGTGGCTTTCCATGGAATTTATGTCTTTACACGGCCCTATGTGATCTGGTCCTACCACCTTTCTAATCATGTCTCCTACTCCTCCTGCACCCGAACCACTCTGCTCCAGCCACATGGGTCTCCTTGCCAGTCCTTAAGCATGCTCTCACCTCAGGACCTTTGCACTTGCTCTTCTCTTTGCCCAGCATACTCTCCCCCAGGGCTATGTATGGCTTCTTTCCTCTCTTCCTTCCGATCTCTGCCCCAATAGCCTCACCTAAGCAGAGAGATCTCCTCTGAGAAACTTAGGCAATTATAGCACACCACTCTCATCATTTACTCTGCTCTTCTCTGTCTTCTAACTCTGCTTTATTTTTCTTCTAGGATTTATTTTCTGTCTTCCACCCTACTATCCATCCACTAGAATGTAAGCTCCATGGAGGTAGAGACTCTGCTTTTTCATTGCACTACCAGTTAGAATCTATTGATTAGTCTGTTCCCTGTGTCTGGAATGGTGTCTGATGCATGGTAGGTGCTTAACAAAAATGTGATAAACAGAAGGGTGAATTTTGTTATAAAGACAACGAGGAGGCATTGAAGGCATTTCAGGTTGGGGAGGAACAGTCAGAGTTGTACTTTAGACAGTTCTCTCTGCAAGTTCTCACCTGCAAGGTGGAGGATGAGGCCAGTAGACCTGACCGGCAGATCCCCACAGTCACGTATCTAGGCTAAAGTGGTAGGGATGGAGAAGAAGGGGCGACTTCCAGAGGCATTAAGTAGGAGGCATGGTTGCCTGGCCTCAGTGCCTGTTTGGGTATGGGAGGTAAGAGAAGAGGCAAAGAATATTTCAGGTATCGACTTGGGATTCTGGGTGGGTGGTGTCCTAACCTCGGTCAGAGGATGCTGGAGAAAAGTTAATACAGGAAAAATGACAATAAATTCAGATTTGTTTAGAACATGCTGACACTGAAGTTGTTCATGCTGACACTGAAGGAGAGATGTTCGGCAGACAATTTGAATACCATAGTCACTGGAGCCATTGTGCAGATGACATCATTGAGGGAGGGTGTATGGGGTGGAGATAGAAGAGCACTGAGAACAGAACCCCAGGGAACACCACGCCAAGGTGAGTGGAGGAAGAGAGAAGAGGAGTGGCCACAGCAGTAGAAGGAAAGCCAGGAAGGAAGAGTGTCAAGAAGGTGGGGGTGGTCAGTGACATGAGATAACAGGACAAGCGGGTGAAATAAGGACTGAGCAAGCTCAATTGCATTATGCACCTGGGAAGTTGCCAGTGGGGTGCTGAGTGCAGGGATGGAAAAGTCAATGGATCTTGAAGCAGAGGCAGAGTATGGACCACTCTTTCAAGAACAGTGAATGTGAAGAGAAAGAGTAAGGCAGATGTTGGGCAGGAACTTAGAGGGAAAGAAAGGTGATTTTAACACAGTTGGGTATGTCTGATTTCAAAACTATTATTCTTTTTAAAAAGTTTTTTCAAACTTTTAATTTTGAGATAATTAAAGATTCTTAGGCAGTGAATAGTGACTATGAAGAAGTCCCACAGACCCCTCACCCAGGTTCCCCCATGGTTACATCTGTATGTAAGCATAGTACGATAACAGTAACAGGAATTTGACTTTGATATAATATCTGTGCATAGTTTTATGTCATTTTTATTGCATCTGTAGATTCACATAATCGCTATTACAATCAAGGTACAAAACTATTCCATTATCACAACTCCTTTGTGCCACCCATTGATAATCACACTAACCCTTCCTCCCTCCCATTGTCCTAGCACCTGGAAACCACTAATATGTTTTCTATCTCTATAATTTTTTCATTTCAAGAATGTTGTACAGATGGAATGTTAGGGCATATAATATTTTGAGATTGGTTTTTTTAATTGGCACAATGCCCTTGAGATCCACTGAAGTTATTGGGTGTAACAACAGTTCATTCCTTTTAATTGCTAAGTAGTATCTTATCATATGGATATACCACAGTGTTCTCTCCAATCTACAGTTAAGGGGACATTTGGGGTTATAAAGAAGATAAAACTAAACCCAAAGCTAGCAGAGGAAGGAAATAAAGATTACAGCAGAGATAAAAAAAAAAGAGAGAGAGAATAGAAAAACAATAGAGAAAATCATTAAAACCAAGAGCTGGTTATTCAGAAAGTTCAGCAAGATTGATAAATCTTTAGCTAGATTGATGAAGAAAAGAGAAGAATCAAATAACCAAAATCATAAATGAAAGTGGAGACATTACTACCGATTTTACAGAAAGAAAAAAATTTATAAGACAATACTATGAACAATTATACACCAAGAAATTGGACAATCTAGCTGAAACAGACAAATTCCTAGGAATACACAATTTCTACCAAACTGAATTGTGAAGAAATCAAAAATCCAAATAGACCTTTAATTAGTAAGGCGACTGGATCAATAATCAAAAGCCTCCCAACAAAGAAAAGTCCAGGACAGTTGTCTTCACCAGTGAGTTCTAAAGAAAAATTAACACCAATCTTCTCAAACCCTTTCAAAAAGAGTGGAGAGGGGAAAAGAATCCCCAACTCATATCTGTGAGGCCAGCACTAGCCCAATATCAAAGCCAGACAAATGTATGTCAGGAAAATTAAACTATAGAACAATATCTCTTAAAAATATTGATGCAAAAATCCTCAACAAAATACTAGCAAACCAAATTTCACAGCACATTAAAAGGATTATACACCTCGAACAAGAGGGATTTTTCCCTGAATGTAAGGGTGATTCAACAAACAGAAATCAGTCAGTGTAATACATGACATTAGTCAAATGAAGGAAAAAAACTGCATGGCCATCTCAGTTATTCAACATCTGACAAAATGCAAAATCCTTTCATGATAAAAAAAAATACTCCACAAACTAGGAATAGAAAGTACCTAAACATAATAAAGGCCATATATAAAAATCCACAACTAACATCATATTCAATGGTGAAAGGATGAAAGCTTTCCCTCTGAGATCAGAAACATGACAAGGGTACCTGCTCTCATCACTTCTATTCAACATATCAGTAGAAGTCTTAGCCAGAGCACTTGGGTGAAAAAGAAATCAAGGGCAGAAAGGAAGAAGTAAAGTTATCTCTGTTTATAGATGAAATAGTCTTATATGGGGAAAACCCTAAAGATCCCACAAAAAACATGCTAGAACTAATATATGAATTTGTTAAAGTTGCAGGATACAAAATTAGTACTCCAAAATTAGCTGCTTTTCTATATAGTAACAATGAACAACCTGAAAAGGAAATTAAGCAAATAATTCCATCTATAATAGCACCAGAAAGACTAAAATACTTAGGAATAAACTTAACCAAGGAGGTAATAAAAGATCTGTATTCTGAACACCACAAATGTGGCTGAAAGAAATTAAAGAAAACAAATAAATGGAAAGACATCCTGTGTCCATAGATTGGAAGACTTAATATTGTTAAAATGTCAAAACTATTATTATTACTATTACAAAGCAAAATATATATATGCAATGTAATTCTTATCAACAACCCAATGCTATTTTCTACATAAATAGAAAAATTTATCCTAAAATTCATATGGAATTTCAAGGGATCCCAAGTGGCCAAGAAAATGATCTTGAAAAAGAAAAAAAAGTTAGAAGTCTCACATTTCCTGATTTCAAGACTATATATAGTAATCAAAACAGAATGGTGATGGCCTGAGGACACACATGTGGAGCAATGGGTTAGAATAGAGAGCCTGTAGTTAAACCCTCACAATAATTTTCGACAAGAGCGCCAAGACCATTTGTTATAGACTGAATTGTATCCCCCCAAAATTCATATGTTGGAATCTCAACCCCTACTACCTCAGAATATGACCATGTTTAGGGAGAAAGTCTTTAAAGAGGTGATTAAGTTGCAATGAGGTTGTTAGGGTTGCTCCCTAATCTACCGTGCTTGGTGACCCTATAAGAAAAGCAAGAGACACCAGGGCACTCCATGCCCAGAGGGACGACCAAGGGAAGAGGGCAGGGCCATCTGCAAGCCAAGGAGAGCAGCCTCGAAGGAATCCAACCCTGCCAGCACCTTGATCTTGGACTTGCAGTCTCCAGAACTGCGAGGACATACGTTTCTATTATTTAAGTCACCAAGTCTGTGGTATTTTGTTACGGAAGCCCTAGAAATCTCATGTGCCATTCAATGAGGGGTAGAGACAGTCTTTTCAACAAATGGTGCTGGGAAAACTGGACACTCGCATGCATTGGGAGAATGAAGTTGGACCCTACGATACAGCATATGCAAAATTAACTCAAAAAGGGTTGAAGACCTAAATGTAAGCGCTAAATCCAGAAAACTCTTAGAAGAAAACAGGAGAAAAGCTTCATGACATTGGTGAAAGGGCCAGCCTTGCAAAAATAGCAGGAAAATACCTAATCCTACAACTGCCTCAGTAACTGGTTAAAGATCAACCCTGTGAGTTCTCTCACCAACAGGCACCCTGCAGGAGTCCTGGTTTGCACAACTTCTGAAAAGAGCTGAGTGGACGGAAAAGAGATGTAAATCTCTCTCTTTTGAAATTGTTTTTTGAGAATCTGGTTTTACAGAGTTCCTGAGTAAACAGCAGAAGAACGAGCTACAGCCTCAACCATATCTCAGGGGCAAAGTCACATCTCCTGTGATCATCCTTTCTTCAAGGAAAGGCAGGAAACCAACTCTTGGATTTGACATCTTTGCAGTTTTTGTTATCTACCTGCTGCCGCTTTTGTTATCAACTGACAGCATCACTATTTTTTTTTTTCTTTCTCTTCGTCCCCCTTGAAATCAGCAAGCCACTTGGCCTTGCTGCTGGCATCCCCTTCTCATTCTTTGGATGCCACTTCATCTCCCTGCTTTCTTCCCCTCCCCCCACCAAGGCTAAAAAAACTTTTTGCTTTTATATCTTAATTTCTGTGTAAGCAATCTTCCTCCACCCATGCCATGAGTGCCTACTAGGCCTTCCACCCTAACAATTGGATTTGGCAATGATTTGTTGGAGATGACAAATTAGACGTCATAAAAATTGAAAAGTTTTATTCGTCAAAGGACACTATCAGCAGAGTAAAAGCAACGTACAGAATGGGGGAAATATTTGCAAATCACATATCTGGTAAGAGATTAATACCAGAATATCCATAGATCTCCTAAAACTCGACAACAAAAAAACACATAACCTGATTCAAAATTGGGCAGAGGACTTGAATAGACGTTTCTCCCAAGAAGATACAAATGGCCAATAAGCATATGAAAAGATACTCAACCTTGCTAATCATTAAGTAAATGAAAATCCAAACCACAATAAGATACCACTCCACATCCATTAGTCTGGCTATTAGCAAAAAAAGAAACACACACACACAAACATAGCCCCAAACAGGAAATAAGTGTTGGAGAGAATGTGGAGAAACTGGAACCCTTGTGCACTGTTGGTGGGAATGTAAAAGAGAGTGGCCTCTATGGAAAACAGCATGGCAGTTCCTCAAAATATGAAAAGTAAAATTTTCATATAATCCAGCAAGTCCAGTTCTGGGCATAGACTCAAAAGAATTAAAAGCAGAGACTCAAACAGATATTTGTACATCTGTGTTCATAGCAGCATTATTCAACTCAAATGTCCATCGGCAGATGAATGGATAAACAAAACGTGGTATAGACACATACAACAAGATATTATCAAGACGTAAGGAAATTTTGACACATACCACATGAACCTTGAAGCTCTTATGCTAAGTGAAATAAGCCACTCACAAAAAGACAAATACTGTATGATTCCACTTGTATGCAATACCTAGAAGAGTCAGATTCACAGAGACAGAAAGTAGAATGGTGGTCCCCAGGGGCAGGGGGTGGGAGGAGATATTGTTTAATGGGCACAGAGTTTCAGTTTGGGAAGATGAAAAGATTTGTATGAATAGATGGTGGTGATGGTTGCACAACAATGTGAATGTACTTAACACCATGGAACTATAACCTTTAAAATGGCTAGCATGGTAAATTTTATGTAATAAATATTTTGCCACATTAAAAAACCTGGAAATTTGGGGTATTGTATTATGAGGCTTTGGGACTGCTTAAAATCCTTTTAAGCTGGCTTTGGAGGGGGAAAGGAGTTGCTACCTGGTTTCTACCAGGTGGAAGTCCAGCTCATGGCCTGCAATGGCAGAGCCAGCACTTGACCTCATGGTTTCTAATTATAGATCAAGCTCTCTTGGGTGCTGGGGGCCAGCTGAGGTTGGCCATCATGAACTGTGGTGTCCTCACACCTGGGTGAATTTCTACAGCAGGTTGGGCATAAAAACAGAGAAGTGGTATTGCTGGATGGATCCAGGTAGGGATGTCAGAAAAAGACACACCTGGAGTATGTCCTCCTTACCCGGGGTAATGAGGCCACCACCCCACCTCCTCTGTTGTCAGTGGAGTGTACTGGCAAGGACCGGGGTAAGATCATGTGTCCTGGTTAGATAACGAATTAAGTCAGGACAGCAAGGGGCTGGTAATACTCAGGGAAAACGGCAGGCTAAAGCTTCCAGAAGATGCTTGATGGGGCGGAAAGACCACAGCTGGAGCGAGAATAAGGTGGGCGTGGGAAGAGAAGGAGCCGTGGGAAGTTGTGGTTAGAGAGGGAGATGTTAAGGTCAAGAGTTTCTTGGTAAGGCAGATCCTGGGGGTGACAAGGTCTGAAGTGTGGGTGGCTGGAGGGTGGGGAAGGTGAAGGATTCAAAATCAAGAAACTCCAGGGCAGAAGAGTGAGGTCACTTGTCTGAGACTACACAGCTAGTCGCTGGGAAAGATGAGATTCGAACAGACTCGGAATCCAGAACGGAGCTGGGGGGCACGGGGGATGACTGAGGGGGTGGGGGTGGGGGGGTACAATGAGGGAGGAGGCTGGCACCAGCAGCTGCTACGATGTGCAAGAGACAGGGGTACAAGCAAATGTGGCTTAGAAGGGAAATAGGGGTGAAGGAAGGATGCTGTCCTCACAGCAGCGTCATTCACTCCCAGACTTCTTTTGGGTAGCTCTGTGCACTGTGCCTGGAGCTGGGGACATTGAAATAAAAGACACAGGTGCTTCCCACAGGAAACACACAGTCCCATGGGGGAGGCAGGCATGGAGCACATCTACACAGCAGGACGATGCCGAGGCTGGAACCAGCAGTGAGGGCAGGGGTGGTGAGGTCGCGGGCAGGGGTGGTGACGCGTTGGCACCTCGAGCACTAGGTGGGCACGAGGGACCAGTGACAACAGTGGAGCAAAAGGACATGTGGAAAGAGCCTGATGTCCAGGGGCCGCCAAGGGCCTGGTGTGGGGAGCGCAGGGACCCCACGTGTTGGGGGACGAGGGTAGGCAGGGCCCTCATGAGGTCGTGTCTGCGCCTGAGTGTCACATGTGGAGGGGAGTGACAGGGAACAATCTGCCTTTTTGAGAATGTGAAAAAGCAGATGACGAAAAAGAGCAAAATGACACCATGATATGAGACAGTACTAGGCCAGCCCATGTGAAAATGAGCAGGTGCATAAAGGAGGATCATGTTCTCTTATCTGTTCGAGAAGTTTCCTTTATCATGACCAGCACACTGTTGTCACACCAAAGTGTGGGGACTGCAAAAAGAGAACAGGCACGGGGAACGACACGGGGTCACATTTTCCAGGCTGGAAAGAAGTCACAAGAAAACAATAGAGAACACTCACTCCACATTCTCTCCCAGGACGGACAGCCATGTGCTCCAGCCAGGAGAGGGACAAGGAGGCAGGTGGACCCCACCTGGGGGAGGCGGCAGGTGGGGCTGCAGAAAGGGGACAGGACGGGCTCTGAGCACCTGTCCTGCCTAAAGAGAGGACGTAGACTCAGGACTCTTTTAGACGAAAGGTTCTCCAGAGACAGAGCGACGTGACACAAGGTGTGATTCCACAGTGGATCTGGGTCACGGGAAGACAGCTCACCACGGACTATTTCAGGGCTGCTGGCAAGATGTGGGCTTGTGCTGGCCAGCAGCACCAGACGAACGTGAACTTCCCAGATTTTGATCGTCGTTCTGTAGCTGTGCAAGAGGACGTCCTTGTTCTTAGAAAATACCTACTGAGGCATTTGGGAGGCTTTTAAGGGCATGATGTCAGCAACGTACTCTCAAAGAGTTCAGGAAAATAATATATATATCTCTTAAATATAAAGAGGAAAATAGCAGCAATTAGTGAATCTGGATAAAATAGTCTCTGAACATGGGTTCTTTGTATGATTTTCGAAACATCTATGTAAATTTGAAATGACATCAAATTTAAAACTCACAAAGAAACAAAGGAAAGGTTCAGAGCTGGATTCCACTATGGTCCGGAAAGCGAACTCAGGGTGAGAATAAGCCCAACCTCGTGAAGGGAGCAGCTGGACCAATACTGGGTTAGTTTTCTTTAAAATCAGAGTCTGCACAGGTCGACTTAATTATAGTCTGCACATATTAATAATTATAGTCTGCACATATTAATAATTACCAACTACAGTGCAAGTTTCACTTGCACTGTAATT
>VSMD01041655.1:0-24529 GCA_008750895.1 Mirza zaza
TCGAATGTTTATAGCAGCACAATTCATAATCGCAAGGCTGTGGAAACAGCCCAAGTACCCATCAATCCAAGAATGGATTAATAAAATGTGGTATATGTATACCATGGAGTACTATTCAGCTCTAAGAAACAACAGTGATATAGCACATCTTATAGTTTCCTGGTTAGAGCTGGAACCCATACTACTAAGTGAAGTATCCCAAGAATGGAAAAACAAGCACCACATATATTCACCAGCAAACTGGTATTAACTGAGCAGCACCTAAGTGGACTCACAGGTACTACAGTAATAGGGTATTGGGCAGGGGGGCGGGGGGTGGGTATATACATACATAATGAGTGAGATGTGCACCGTCTGGGGGATGGTCATGCTGGAGACTCAGACTTGTGGGGGGAGGGGGGAAAGGGCATTTATTGAAACCTTAAAATCTGTACCCCCATAATATGCCAAAAGAAAAAAGAAAAAAAAAGACAAGTGAGCTGAATATGGACAGGTTGATTTGCAAAAGCAGGTTCACTGAGGCAAGCTGGTGTGGATCAGTTGCGGCAGTTTAAAATATGCTCCTATGGCTACTTGTCACCATGGCTACAGAACAAGCTTTTTTTCCCTACTTCTGTGGGAATTTTTTTTTTCCTCAGAAAGTATGATTCAGTGCATAATATTAATAATCTTAGTTAATGCAAATAACCTTAATGGGTTCTGGGTTTCTCAAAATCATGTCGAATAAAGCAGAAATAAATCTTTCATCATCACAAAAATCTAACTCCAGTAGCAGCATTTATAGATTGAATGTTTCCATGAAGCTCAGCTCTCACATTTCCCAAAGTAAATAACTACTTAGAATTGACCTCCCAAGTGTTATTTGCAGCTTTGAAAGATCGCCGGGCACTGCTGGGAGAGCAGACACAGGAGCACGGGTGCCTGCCTGGGTTATGCGTTCTCAGGGAAATGCCCAGGGTACTTTGCTTTTTAAAATAAACGAACAACAATTAAGAAAGCCTCCCAGAACTGTGCACAAAATAAGACGTCGGACAGAAATAAGCAATCCTTTTAATCTGAGTCAGCCTGCCTCTGCCCCACAGGCTGGGGAAATGTCAGGTCTCACAGGGAGGAGGAGGGAGAGGAAAGCCGGCGGGCGGGGAGCCCACAGGGCTCTCCTAGGCCCACTTTTCTCCCCAGTGGCTCAGCAGGAGAACATTCACAGCCCGTGTTTGTGGCCGTCCTGTGACCTCAAACGCCTATCTCAATACAGTCAGGAGCGTGCAGCCATCCGGGCCACCAGTGACCTCTGCACTGCTTCCTTGCGTGTGTCCTGCCAGCTTCCCGAAGCGTCTGTCTGACTCAGTCCTTCCGGAACACCTCCTCCTGGCTGCTGCGAGTCCACACTCGCCCGGGCTTCCTCCCACTCCACGGGCAGCTCCTCTCTAGTCTTCTTTTCGGCTACCCCTTCTCTCCTCAAACCCTCCGAGTTGGGGCGCTCTATTCCGGGTCCTCCTCTCTTCATGCATCCTCTCTCCCTTGGCGATCTCAGTCAGACACGCGGGAATGACTGCCAGTTCCGTGACTCTGGTCTCTGCGTAGCCTTGAGCTCCGTGCGCCGTCCGAGGCACCTCTGAAGTCCCCACTTGGATGTGTAACGGGTGTCTCAAATGCGACATTGCCAAAACGGATTCCTTTTCCTAGCTCCCCTCGTTCCTCCCCTCCGCGCCGACCTACGCCTCCCCCGGTCATCCTGGCAGTTAGCCGGCTGCTCAGGTCAAAACCAGGAGTCACTGCAGATTGTCCGTGTTCTCTGGGATGTTCCACATCCACCCACCGTCAAGCCCTGCTGACTCTTCCAGCCTGCCCACCTCTCCCCTCCTGCACCGCCCTCCGGCCACCTCCTCCCCTGCCGGACTGCGGTGAGCTCTTCCCCGCCCAGGCCGCTGCTTCCACTCCTGCCCTCCACGGCAAGGACTCACAGACACCCGAGCTTTGCAGTGGCTGTCACTCACTCCGGAGCAACACGCAAGCCTCTTGCAAAAAGCCTCCTGTGATCTGGCGCCTGCCTCCATCTCCAGCCTCCTCCCCCATCACTGTTGCTACGCTCGTTACAGTCCAGACACAGGGGCCTTCTGTTTGCTTCTCAGACATGTCACCCTCCTTCCCTTTCAGGACCGGCCCTGCCTGCTCCCCCATGCCTTGAATACTGTTGATATCTGCCCGGATCTTTGCATGATCTGTTTCTTTCCATTCAGGTCTCAGTTGGAATGTTACCCCCTCCCAGGGGTCTTCAAAGAAATAAGAAAGTCGTACTTGGATGTCACCGCTGAACTCGTGCTTGCTTGCTCTGGGGAGCTCACGAGTGTTCCAGGTCAGTGGAGGCCCGAAACGTCCGTGTTATCACAATTAAGTTAATCCCCAGAGGAGGCTAGGCTCAGAGAAGCGGTTTCTTCTAGTTGGTCCAAAGCCCTAGAACACCTTTCGTGCCTCTGCGGACCAGTGGCAGCCACCCCTGGGAACGCTGGGGCTGGTGGCGGCGGGTCTGCGCGGAGCCCGGCGCAGCTGCAGGCGCTGGACTAGCCGGCAAGGCCGGCGGGAGGGCTGGCAGCAGCCGGGCCCACGTGCGGGCCTCTCCGTTTCCAGAGAGAAAGAAGCCGCCTGGCCTGCAAAGTCAGGGGCTTTGCGTGAGGGAATCTGCAGATTTCACATTTTTCCGTCCATGCGGTTGGTCTTCCGCGAGAGGGGAACGCAGGTTGCAGAGAGGCCTAATTAGGAGCAGCAGGGAGCCGCCGTTCTTTGTCAGCGCTGTTTTTCGAGATAAAAGACAAATCAGTAAACGGCAAGTGGTCCGTGCCAGCACCGTGTTTAACGGACAGCGTCACATCACGGGGGCTCCGTGGCCGGAGCTGGAAACGTCGACTGCGTGTCCCACACGCACGGACGGAGCTCGTACTGCGTGGCAGGCGCTGCATTGCCCTTGAGACCGGTTCTCTTCTCCGACAACGGAGGCTTTGCCCCGAGTCCCCTCGAGATGAATTTGCTCCCCAGAAGCTCCATGGTTCTCCTGCGAATTGTTTGCCCCTTCCTGCGGGCCAGACCTAGCCCGGTGTGCGCCCGGCTCACCCGTGGGTGCAGTTCGGGCGACTTTCTAGGAGACGCCCCTGCCTCGCCCTGCAGTTAGGCTGCTGGCCCAGGCCACCACGCGTCTGTCTGTGGGGCTGCCGTGCACGAGCCTGGTTCTCCCACTCGCGGTGAGGACTTGGCGCGCTGTGCCGGCCGCTGCAGACTTGAAAGCGCTCAGTGCTTCTGCAGTTCACCAGAGTGACTCCTGCAAAGTCCTTCTGAGCCGATCACTCCGGGGCCATCACAGGACTTCATCTTGCATCAGAGCCCACGAAGACTGACGAGAAACCGGCCGACACGGCAGTCCCTGGGGCTCCTCCCATCCAAGGACGCCGTGACCGCCTGTCCCTCGTTATACCCTGCACGCCGAGCTTGCCGTGTGGCCGTCAAAGCAAGTCGGCGCCGAGTCACCCAATTAGCAGTTGTTTCGGGAAAAGTGGGTCAACGCTCTTCTTGCCAGTGGAGGACTCCAGTCGCCAGGCGGAAATGCGCGGGGAGTCCCTGCCCCCATGCTCAGAGGACAGGGAAGCAGGCCACCCTGCGCGCGTCTGTGCCGCTCTGGACCGCACCGCACCTGTTTGCCGAATCACGAGCTTGTACCCGTTCCCGTTATGGGTCCATTAAAGACCTGGGGTCAGAGGACACACCCAGAAACCGCCGCTCGAGTGACAATGGCTCACGTCTACCGTTGACAAACCCATGTCATATCCTTACTCGAAACTCCCCAACTCCAGTCCCTAGGGCACGGCCGGCCTCCTCCACCCCTGGGCCTGGTCATGCCCGTGGACACCAAATCGTAGCTCATCTCACCGAGACTATCTGCTCGCTTAGTTGAGTATCTTGGAAAAAAAAATTACTGCATTCACTTAAAAAGGAAACTTTATGTCGGTATCTGAAATAAAAATGCAGTCTCGCTGGGTGTAAGTTTGCTACAGAAATAAATACAATGGAGACAAAGTAGTGCCAGTGGATCCTAGCCAAAGAGGGGCCACGAAGTCCCTACCTATGAGACTCAAGCTGACAGGAGCTGAAGACTCACACCTGCTCTCTTTTTCCTTATTCCAACGGATAGATGATAATTTTTTTTTCCATTCAACAATGTCGATTAAGTGCTTACAAAGCGCAAAGCTCTGTTCTATGCACGGACGGCAGTAAGCAGAAGGGTGAGGCCTCTCATTTCCAGGGTTTGGGTTCTGGAGGGGCGAGACATCGGCAAAACCAAACATCCACCGGTAGAAGCAGCGTACTTGAGACCCTCCTGTGCTGCTGTAAAAGCAACAACGGAAGTGAAGGGTGAGGGGAGGCGGCCCTGGGCCGTGGGCAGGAGGGTCCTGGGAACTTGGCACTGGAGCAAATACCCAGTACCTGGAAGGGCTCTGCCCCATAGGGTCTGGTGTGGAGGAGGAGCGTTCCCGGCAGGGGAGAAGCAGGTGCAGGGCCCCGGGGAGCAAGCGAGCTGTGTGTGTCCGGAGCACAAAGACCACCGCTGGGGCTGGAGGGGTGAGCGTGAGGGTCGGGGACAAGACCACGCTTAACCGCGGAAGTTCGGGAGTTTAGATTGTAATCCACACATTTTTTTCTTGAGGTGTGTTCCAGAAAGCCCGGTACTAACTACCTTGGCCACGGGTGTTGAATCTGTTCCTTAAAGATGTGTGCTGTCTCAAATGCCCTTTTCAAACCTCGAGGCTCGAGGCTCCCTTTGCTTGCCAGGAGAACCGGCTCCTCCGGGCCCGGGTTCCTCCCTGCCACTCAACTGCAGGGAGGTGGGAAGAGGTGCAAATTGATCTAATCCTTCTCAGAAACACTCGAGCACTCTCACTGATCTCCATGGAGACTGTCTTAATACGAGCACTGTTTATATCATGCCCCGTTCTTACTTGAGAGAGTGATAGATTCCACGAGCAGACTCTCTTCGGCACCTGTTACTGACGGCGAAAAATTAGGCTTTTTGGATTGAGTGTTAGTAAGACGTTCATCTGACTGACAAAGTTCCCAGGAGGGCTGAAGTCCTGGGGCGTTGGCCTCAGAGAGTTGGGTTGAGCCAAGGCCCTGGGCTCTGGTGGCCTTGAGTTCAGACCTCGGCTTTGCCGCTGCTGCCTGTGTGACCCGGCGACTTATTTACCTGTAGGCTTCAGTGACCCGTCAGTAGATGCAAAGTCTAGGGCCGCACCTGCTGCACAAGATACTCGGTAAGTGTTACCTTCCTCCTTCTCTTTTTCTCCTTCCCTGTACTTCCTAGAATAGAAGATGCTGGGTTTTTTTTTTTGTTTTGTTTTGTTTTTTTTTTTACATCTGCTGGGCCAAGCCACTTTACAAATGGGGCTTAAGGACTTTGAATACTTGTTTGCTTCCAATAGCAAAGAAGCTTAAAAAAAAATTTTGATAGAACAGGTCTGAATTGCTGCACGTGGTTAACTCAGGCAAAGTTCAGGTGGAGAAGCATCGCTCCAGAGGAATGGCCCCTGCGTTCTGCCACGGGGCAGTGCAGCCTCGTGACAAGGGTAACAGCTGACATTTTTGGTGAACGTAGCAGGCCCCGGACATTTCGCAAAGGGCTTCTAGTGTAGCTCCTGGGCGCCTCCTGAAATGAGGCGCCCGGCCTCATTTCAGAGATGAGGCAATAGGATCGGGGAAAGGAAGCGGGACTCAGCTCGGATAACCTCCCCTCCCAAGCCGTTTTCATCTTGCTCCTACAGGACCTGTGGGGACAAGCACACGGCTGTCGAGGCGGCCACCGTCCAAAAGGCCTTTCCTGGACACTCAAGGCTCAACCGAGAAACCGTACGGACTAATCGGCGAATAAACCTGCTGAACCTCAAGATGAGACAGCATGTCACAGCGAAGCCCTCGATGACACAAGGCTCAGGAACAGCGCTGCCTTTATTAAATACCGGAAGTGTTATTTCTTTCCTTTTCCTCACTCCCATGCAGCTTCTGTTCTATCGTTCGGGCGGAGAGTATGCTTAGAAGCCCACCAAGAAATATTTGCACGGGTCCAAATATCTCCCACCCCACACTGAGAACGGGCCTGGGAAGGGCCACGCCCACCGTCCCCACCTTCCCTCCCCCTGCCGTTTGCCAGCGCCCACCCCCAGACACGTATCGGGTGGATGGCGTATGTTTCATTCTTCCGTCTTTACTGTTCTGAGCGAACGGAGCAAGATAAGAGGCATGGGAACGCACCTGTGTACTTGGCCCCGGGCTGGGCGAGGCTGAGCCGGCCGCTCCAGTCCTCACGGCAGCTCACCAGGCCTTCCCGACCCCAGGCCCTCACTGCAGGGTTGGGGCCGCCGAGAGGATGGACCCACGACAGTCCATCGTCTCAAGTGACCACAGAAATCGACTCCAGCCCTGGGATCGGTTCCATGTCTTCTCTGATGTCGGAGCTACGAGAGCCTTCAGCGCAATCTCCGTCTCCGTCCACTTGGTGCCAATTGTTTTCGGAGCAAGCGTAATCACACCGCTACCTTTCCTCCTGAAATTCTGGCTTCTAACTTCAAGACGCAAAATCTGGATATGTATTTACTCCCCTTGGTTCTGCCTTTACCTAGTGCTTAGGATGAGCCAGGCATGTTGTAGTATTCCCCAAACTCTGTAAGGCCGATGCCGGTATTATTTTTGTCTCCTTTTTTTTTTTTTTTAAAGTTCCAAGAGGCTGCTTAGACCACCCGAGTCCTCGCAGTTGGTGAGTCATAGAATTGGGGTTTACTCCTGGCTCTGATGTCACCGCTGTGTCCTGGCCACCGCGCTCCTTGCCGTGACTGCCGATCGAGTGTGCGAGCATCGTGGCTCACCAGGGAGAGGCCAAGGAACACTCTGCACAGAGTGTCAAGCACCAGGCAATCGTCCGTCTAAGCCAGGCGTCCTCGAACTACGGCCCGAGGGCCACGCGCCGCCCGCCGAGGACATTTATCCGGCCCGCCGGGTGTTTTTGCTGCCACTGCCTGTCTGGCTTAGCAGCCGACTTGCCCCAGGCCCACAGTGCGCACTCTCCAACGGTCTGAGGGACGGTGGACTGGCCCCCTGTTTAAAGAGTTTGAGGACCCCTGGTCTAAGTTAATGCCCAGTAGCATCATCTCTGTTGTCTGTTGCACAGTCAAGGAAACGGGGGCTCAGACGGGGAGCAGCTAGCCCAAGGTCAAGGGGCATGGTGCACCCGGAGCTACAACTCCAGTCTGGCTGACACTTAGCTGCACCGTCCAATTTATCTAGAGCATCCGTTTTCACAGCGTAGTGCCCAGAGCAACGGCAATAGCCTCAAACCTAGAAACTTAGGAATGCAAATTATTGGGCCCTCCCCTGGAAGTACTAAATCAAAAACTCTGGAGTGAGGCCCAGCAATCTGTATTTTACAAAGCCGCCCTGATGATTCTTGAAGTTCGAGAATCCTACAATCTAGATCATATATAAAATGTCTGAGGATGGTCTTTTGCACACAGTTATGACTCAACAGATGAACCAAAACTGTGACTTGCTTCTCAACAATTAAAGGCACAAATTGCATGGTGGTAAGAGCCATTTTTTTTTTTTTTTTAGTTGTCATAGGTAATTAATAAAAATAAAACATTCTACCAAGGGGGTAGAAGAAACCTGCAGGGGCAGTTTTGGGGACAGGGCCAATTTCCTTGCTGCCGACTCACTCTCCAGCACTCGACAGCTGTATTTGGTGCAAGTTTTCTCTGAAATTTCCCAGTGCTGTTGCAAATATAAACACATGTACATATAAATGTATTTTCTTCTTTTTCAGTTTTGTTCGTAAAGAAAAAAATGCAACGTCGTTCTCTCTGTTAATGTGTAGTTGGCTACTTTTAGTGTCACCACTATCCCAGACACATGTCTAGGTGAACATGTAAAGACCTGCAGCATTCTGTTTCTTTTTTGAACAGTTTTACCGAGGTATAATTTACACACCATAAAATTCACTCTAATTTAAGTGTGCAATTCAAATGTGTACAACTTATTGGTAGAAAATTCACAGAGTTGTACAACCATCACCACAATCCCATGTTAGCTCTTTTCTGTCACCCCCAAAAGAAACCTCACGTTCACCTGCAGTCACTTGTCATCACCTCTCAGCCCTAGGTGACGACGCATCTACTTTCTGTCTCTACGGATTTGCCTGCTCTGCACATTTCACATAGATACAGTCATGCCATGTGTGGCCTTTTGCATAATGTTTTCACTTAGCATAATGTCTTTGGGGCTCGACCTTGCCTTAGCGTGTGTGCTCCTTATTGCTAAACAGCACCCGCTGCATGGGCGTGCCGTATTTTAACGCTTCCAATTACCCCCGGATAAACATTTGAATTGTTATAAACAGTGCTGTGAGCATTTCCGTGCAGGTCTTTGTGTGGATGCTTATTTTCCTTTCTCTTGGGTGCATTCTTTTTAACGCAGGCTTCGTTTCCGTTGTCGAGATGTACGATAAAGTATTTAAACTTTTACGCATTTTGGACATTAACTTTGTTCCATCTCTCTCTGTATCCCTGGTGGTTATAAGAACGCTGCCATGGATATGCTTGTTCCTGCTATCATTGCTGTGGCATCAACACACACACGAAAAGTGAGCAAGAACAGCCAGATGATGAGGTTCCCAGGCAAAGCATGCCCACAGCGGGCAGGGCACCTCCCAACACCTCCATGTGCTTAGCAGCCTGGAAACTCACCACGCTCCATCGCTGAAGGATTTTTCTGGAAGTTTTATCTCATAGGCAGGATCAATTATTAACTTGCTCCTCTCTCCTCACTCCTCTCTCTTCCCCAGAGGAAGGGGGTGGGGGCTGGGAATTCCAAGTTCCTGATCTCAGTGTGGTCTTTCTGGTGGCCCAGACCTCACCAAGAGTCACCTCACGGGACAAATGGTGCTCCCGTCCCCCCCGGGGACCCCAAGGGGTCAGGAGCTCCGTGCCGGACGCTCCTGTCACTCAGGAAATTACAGAGGTCTCTGGAGCTCTGTGTCAGGAACTGAGAATAAAGACCGAGATAGATATTTCTTATTATAAATCACTGCAGCACAGTGAGACAGACAGTGATTCCTTGAAACGTCAACAAATGCTGGTGGCGATAGAAATCTCTTTGTATCCTCTGCAAAATGTAACCTGCCTCTCCTTTTGGTGATTTTCTACTATTCCGTTAACATTTAAAATAACGAGATATCAATTGCATACTTGCTGCTATGTTTATCATGGTGGAATTTATATAATACTTTTATGACCATTATTCAATTTAACTCTCATAATATGCATGTGATGAAAGAACTTGTCATTGGTATTTATCATTTCATCCGCCCAGCGATTTTTATATCTGCTGGGATCAAAGTGCCCATCCTAAGGCCTCACATCTCACCTCCTCCCAGCAGGTGGTCACAGGTGAGCTGCGAGCTGTCGTCTTCTGATAAGACCCTGCCTGTCCAGGGCATCCTTGGAAGTGATTGATCCAGAGACAGGCATGTGGTCCAAACGAGGCTCAGCAGAATTACTCCTGGGGAACTAAGAGCAGGGTCCTTGCTTCTCTGCCAATGAAAATGGGACAGAGTGAATCTAAGTGCTCTAGTGCCCACTGTTCCAGCTTCTCAGAGAATGTCAATCTTAAGAGCAAAAAACCCAAGATGTGCAGAGAAATACAGATTAGAGGAAGACAGGGAGGGAGTCCCTGGACCCAGTAGACGTTGCCGGGCCAGGTGTTTGAATAGCCCAGTATATTCCCCTTTTGGCTAAGCCGCAGTGAGCTGAGTTCTGTCACTTGCAACCCCAAAAGGCCTGAGCGGCGTAGATATTATCCCCGTTCCACGGGGGAGAAAGTTGCAGGTCCAGGGTCTGGTGACTTGGGTTACTTGGTCAAGATCATACATAGAGCCTCTAAGTGTCCAAGTCAGGACTAGGAACTGGAAATAACTTGTGATCTTCAGACGTCAAGCCGGATCTCTCCCTCACTATGCAGGCGCCTTTTCTATTTGTGGGATTTTCCCTCCTCAGAGAAAGAATGCTTTCCCCTTCCCATCGACTCTCACGGGGGCTACTTCACGGCGGCCGCCTTGCTGTTTGCCTGCTACAACAGCCTCCCACCCTCAAACACCTGACGGCGTATTTTGTTACTACTCCCTTGCTTCTGTTTGATTAAGCTTCAACTCAGTCGCCCTTCAGTCACTCGGACAAAGGTAAGAAGATGTCGTGATACAACACGAAAGCGAGATGATTTCCTGCCTGGAAATGTCTTAAAAATCTCGGAGAAACCCAAGCTCCAAACCGAATTTGGCCCCGATCCCAGGCTAAGTCAGTGCCAAGAGAGACTGAATATTTGGATCCAAAGTGAGTTCCCGTGTTCCTACCTTCTGGGGGCGGGGGCGGCTCAGCAACATGGAGCGGCTCGGCCAGTTAAACTCCACCGAGCCTGCGCCCTCACTGTCTCGCTCAGCCTGCCTTGCCCACGAAGTCCTCCGCTTCACGTCGCGACCTCGCACACGCTCAGGCGCCGGGCCCAGCACGCAGCAGAAAGAAAGCGGAGCTGTCGTCATGACTCCGAGTCCTTTGTCTCATCGTCTGAGCCCTGTCGGCTGGGAGGCAGCAGAAATCCCAGTCCGAAGGGGAAGGTAACCCTCCAAAAAAATCCTTCAAAGAAAATATTGTTACTCTTTTTTTTAATAGGAAGAGAAACTGAGGCTTAGGAAGGTGAACTGAATATTGAAATCCTGTACCTTGAGCCCAGAAATTGTTTCTTGCTTTCTAGGTCCCCACGGTCCCCCAGCTCTTGGACATAGTCATCATCACCTGTTCAGCAGCATCACTAAGTCAGCACTTTCAAAGCTGAGCTCACCACCTTCATCACTGGAACCTGTTCCCAGTCTCAGTGGATGGCCTGCCCATCCATACACCCATCCTTTCACCCATCCACCTGCCACCCATCCACCTGACACCCATCCACCCATCCTTTCATCCATCCACCTGACACCAATCCACCTGCCACCCATCCACCTGCCACCCATCCACCGGACAGCCATCCACCTGCCACCCATCCACCTAACACCCATCCACCCATACTTTCATCCATCCACCTGACACCAATCCACCGGACACCTATCCACCTGCCACCCATCCACCTGACACCCATCCACCTGACACCCATCCACCTAACACCCATCCACCCATCCTTTCACTCATCCACCTGACACCCATCCACCTGACACCCACCCACCTGACACCCATTCACCCATCCTTTCACCCATCCACCTGACACCCATCCAGCTGACACCCATCCACCCATCCTTTCACTCATCCACCTGACACCCATCCAGCTGACACCCATCCACCCATCCTTTCACTCATCCACCTGACACCCATCCACCTGACACCCACCCACCTGACACCCATCCACCCATCCTTTCACCCATCCACCTGACACCCATCCACCCATCCTTTCACCCATCCACCTGACACCCATCCACCCATCCTTTCACCCATCCACTTGTCCATGCATTCTCCATCCATCTATTCATTCATCCACCCATCCTTGGATTCACCCACCCCTTCATCCTTCATTCATCCACCTGTCCATCTACCTATCTATCCACCCCTCCATCTACCTCTTCAACCTTCCTGCTATCTACACATTCATTTGTCCATTCTCCATTCATTTAGTCATTCAAGCCAGAAGCATGGGTGAACAGAGTGCTTCAGTGATGAATTCAGTTTGAGTTTGAAATTTGTTCTGATGCTAATGTAACTTCTCTCACTTCTTTATCCACCTTTTTTTTTTGAGACAAGGTTTCACTGTTTTTCCCAGGCTGGTCTCAAACTCCTGGGCTTAAGCAATCCTCCTACCTGGGCACCCTAAGTAGCTGGGATTACAGGTGTGTGCCACCATGCCCGGCCTCCATGTATCCATCTTGACTTCAATGACTTCCTTTGCAAAAAGGGAATTATGATACCGGGTCGGACATCTGACACTGCATAATAACACATTGCATTGCATTTATTGATAGAATATAAAAGAATGTGTCTGTATATTACATAACACAGTGTTTGGCACTGAAACATGTAATGCATGATTATTATTACTATTTGTACTAATATTAATGACAGTTATACCTATGCATCTGTGTAAACCTTGGAGCACTCTGGACATGTGGATGTTATGTAAGTATACATGCTTTGTCTGTTCCCAAACTCACATATGTGTGTGTGTGTGACAGATGGACAGGCAAGTCAGCTAAGCGATAGTGGCAAAGGAATATCATCTTCTCCCTGGAGGGGAGTCCTTGCAGATTTGCATTAGTGTGACAGAATTTTAATAAATGCTAGAGACACGGTTCTGGGTCTTCCGAATGAATCTTTGAGTCACATACTTAATATCGACGATATCGACAATAGCTGCTGGTCATTCAGTGTTTACTTTGTGCTGGCACCATGTTAAGTGCTTTATATACATCAATCATTTAGTCTTTCCGATAATACCGAAGAGTACGATACGGAGGCCTTGTGTTGCAGGTGGAGAGAGTGACATTTGGAGAGGTTAAGGCCATTGCTCCAGTCCGTGGACGAGCTAAGATCCTGTCTTGAGCCTCATCCCAGAGCCTGGGCTCTTCCCTGTGCTGTAACCTCACACCAGGGGCAGCAAATTGTTATTTACAGCTGCCTCTGCCTCCAGGGTCTTTTCCAATCAGTAGCTACTGGTAGTTCTCCAACTACTCTGAGTCCCCAAGGTCACAGTAGCCGTCTCCTGTCCCTTTTCTGACCAGGGCAAGCTGTTGCTAAGCGATGGGTTTTCCCTGTCTCTGACTCAGCCCTGGAGGACGCACTTCACATGCAAAATGACACTCGAATAGCACTTTGCCTCCCAAAGGATCCCAGAGCCACTAGCAGGCCTGGCCGCCGTCTGTCAGCCTGGCCAAGCACCCCGTGCTGGGGGGTCCCAGAGAAAGCCACGGCGGGACACGCCACTCCCTGGACCCAACCTTGCAGTGAGGCAGGGAGAGCAGTTCAGGAATGAGCCAAGCTAGACCTGTTTCCAAGAAAGCCAGTACACACACATCTCCGGCTGTCCATGTGAGCTGAGCTGGAGGGAGCTGCGAGTCCCAGCGCAGCTCCTCTTGGGAGACGAATGCCTTAAAGAACATCCTCTAGGCACACACGGCCTACGGAGCTGCCTTTTAAAGTTGGCGGTTTCATTAACTTATTTATTGACTAACTGCATTCTACACGGACAGCCTCTAAGGCTGCACCGTTTCATTTCATCCTCACTACAACTCTGCGGTGGGCGCCGTTACCGCCTTCATTTTGCAGATGAAGAGACAGCTGTAGAAAGGCGAAGGCATTGTCTCAAGGCCATGAATCAGGGAGCCGTGGAGCTGAATTTTGAACCCACGCCCCTGACGCCAAGATGCCCTTTGACACCAGTGGGGATGGGGAAAGATACCGAGGAAGAGGGGAGTTTCTTGGAGGCTGCGGTCAAGGGGATATTTGGGGAGGTCATTGCCATGGGAACTTGCGAATGTGCAGAGGTCGTGTGACGCGCCCTGCAATCCTGCCCTGGGGTGGTGGGACTCTCGAGTTAAACATCACGACAGAAATACCGGCACCTTTGGACGTGACCGCGTGTTTGCGGAAGCTGGTGCTACAGCAGGGTTTGTGCAGGAACTGGCCGTGGGGGGTGAGCCGGCTCGGGAGGACGAGGCAGCGAGCGGCCACCTGCGTCGTGGGAACGGAGCCAAACGGGGGCGGAACGGGCGCCGCGCAGGCCCCTCGCGCCGTCTAAATCAAATTAAACCCCTCCACTAACGAGGGGCGTGCACGTGTCGTGCTTGCTTCCAGAAGCTTCCCCTAACGAGTCTAAGCTCTGTGTAAAGCTCATGACATTTGGGATTTAAATTCCATTTAAGTGTTGCCGAGAGGAAGGTAAAAATCGCACACAGAGAGCACAGAGAGGCCCTTCAGCTCCTACAGCTTCAAAGCACTTTTAAAACATCTCTCAGGAGACTCTGGGGGGTTTTGCAAATTCCTCTTACAAAATAGCATTTTTGTCAGAAAGAAGCAAGCCAGCAATGCATGCATTAAAATTCTCTTGAAATCCAGATGGATTTTAAGACTGAGGAGGAGAAATTGTTTTCCGAAAAGCCAAGGAAGCCAGACCGCGGGGTACTTTTTTTTCTTTCTTTCTTTTTTTTTTTTTTTTTTGAGGCTATCTCTGTAGGAAGCCAAAGTGCCCATTAGAAAAGTACCTAAAAACCTGGAAATCACAAAATAACAGGCTTTAGAGAGCCCCGTAAATCAGTTTGGACTTTTCATTTAAATTACCATTTTTCACGAAATCCTGGTGGGTGTCTTCCAGCTGATTCTGGAAGGCAGTCCTTGCAGCCGTAAGGCGGAATCTGCTCTCTCCGATCATTTTGCAGTAAAGCCGTGCTGGAGAAATCGCCGCTGACACCGTGGACGGGCTCTCCCGGTCCATTAACTCAGCAGGGCGCGTCCTCCCAGAACGGCCTGCCCGGCTCGCGGGTGGGGAGGCTGCATAGCTGGCGTCCTACTTAGGGTTCAATGATGTCCCCGGTCACTCCAGGATCGATCTTGTTCACTGCAGCCTCGTGGCTACACAGCCAGCCAGCAGGGTGAGGGGACACCCCTCAGAGGAGCTGCAAAGCAGTCACCCCAAGTGCTGTGGGGTGGGGTGCTCTCTTGCTGCCACCCCTCTCCCAGCTACGCCACCTCCAGGTGCCCCGGGGACCGGTGTGCAGCGGGCGTCCCGAGTGTGACCCGGTCTGCAGGGCAGAGGCCCCTGTGTGAGCCCACAACTCAATTGACCCCCCGACTGTGCGGACAGGGAGGGAGGTTAGGCTCAGGGGAGGCGTGTATTGCTCGTTGCAAAAACCGCCTCCGTTGCTTTTATTTGTGCCCTTTGGTTGAATCCTCTTCAAAGTCCTGAGCAGTTTAATCGTTCCCATTTTTGAGCTGAAAAAACTGAGGTTCGAGGACAATAACAACGTACCCAGAATTTCCATTTGAGGTAAGCGTCGAGCAGGGTTACCCAGAAGCAGGCCTTGGAGACAGAGCTGTGCGCTCAGAACATTGGCCTATTTCTGACCAAAGGAAGCGCTTCCTGGGTGTTTTTGGTGCCAGTTACTGTTCCAGGTGGCTTCCCATGCAACAGCTCCCTCAGAGGAGCCCAGAGTTTTATTCCCGATTTGCAGATGGGGATATGTAGGCGTAGCACAGAGAGGTGGAGCCACTTGGCCCAGGTCACAGAGCTAAGCAGGGGCGGAGCTAGGATTCAAACCCAAACAGTGAAGTTCTGAACGCTTTCTACCCCCAGCGTTGCGTTAGGAAAAAATTCAAACACAGAGAAAGTTTGGGGGAAAAAATGCTACAGTGGACACCCATGTGCCCACCCACTAGATTCTGCAATGTTTAGCCTTTTAGTATCTTTATTTTACCACGTATCTTTCCATCTCTCCACCCATCAGCCTTATTTTTGATCCATTTCAAAGTCAGTTTCAGACATCAGGATGCTTCACTTCTAAACTCTTCAGCACGCATGTCATTAATTAGAGTTTAAAATTCGTTTACGAGTCTTTTTTTTTTTTTTCCGAGATAAAATTTCCAATAGAGGGAAATGCACAAATCTTGATTGTACCATTCGATGAAATTCAACAAATGTGCGTACTTGTGTAATCTGGGCTCTGTGAAGGTGCGGGGCATTGCCAGAGTGTTCTCTCACACCTGCAGGAAACCACTGCTCTCGTGTTTTCTTTTAATCACAAATATCATTGTCCTCCTCTAAAACTTTGCACAAATGGAATTGTACAATACATACCTTTCGTGTCTGGCTTCTTTCACCCAGCATGACGTTTTCTGGATTTGCTCCTTGATGTCATTAAGTGGGGTCCCATTGCAGGAGTACATCGCTGTTGGTTTATTAATTCTCTTGTCAGCGGACATGGGGGTGATTCCCTTCGCCCCTGTTTTGGCCATTGTGACTAGGGTTGCTGTGAACATTCATGTTCCATCAATAGTTTTTCTATGGATGTAGGTTTTCCTTTCTTTTGAGTTAAAACTTAGGAATGGAATTGCTGGGTCAAAGGGTAGATTTATGTTTAGTTTTACAAGAAACTACCAGACGGGTTTTTTATTTTTTTTTTGAAGTGGTTGCATATTTTTACATTTCCACCCAGCCTCATGTGAGAATTCTGGTTCGGAGCTAAACTTTTAAGCAGTATGTATGCCTGCTGTCTCTCCAAGAAGAAGACCGGCAAATATTCGCAGCTGAATGGGTTCCTAAAGATCAGAGAGATTGGGCCGAGCATGGTGGCTCACACATGTAATCCTAGCACTCTGGGAGGCCAAGGAGGGCGGATTGCTCGAGGTCAGGAGTTCGAAACCAGCCTGAGCAAGAGCGAGACCCCGTCTCTACTATAAATAGAAAGAAATTAATCGGACAACTAATATATATGTAAAAAATTAGCCGGGCATGGTGGCGCATGCCTGTAGTCCCAGCTACTCAGGAGGCTGAGGCAGGAGGATCACTTGAGCCCAGGAGTTTGAGGTTGCTGTGAGCTAGGCTGACACCACGGCACTCACTCTAGCCAGGGCAACAGAGTGAGACTCTGTCTCAAAAAAAAAAAAAAAAAAAAGATCAGAGAGATTGGACTGGGCTTCAGCAGAGACGACACCTGCCAGGCCTTGGGGGAGGGAATCTGTGTTTTCATCTTCAACTTTTCTTACCAAAATCAGAGGGCTGCCCCATTACTGACAATGAGGCCGTTGTGTGGAGCGGACTTCTGGACACCTGGTAGCCTGGTAAACTCTTTATATATACGAATATACGAATACACCATGACCCTTTATCTAGTTAGGAGCTATGCTTAGGCCTGTTTTATAGATGAGGAAACCGAGGCTCAGAGGGATAAGTGGTCCCTCTGTGGGCACTCACCGAAGGCAAAGGAAGCCAAGATTGGCTCCCGTTTCTGTTGGACTTCAAAGTCTGAGCATTTCCCATTGTATTCTAAAATCTTCTGCTGTAAAAAAAGGGGGCAAGGCTGGGAGAACCCAAGGGGAGCTGACAGGCGGAGCTGAACACGCTGCACACGCAAGGCCCCCCCATGCCCAGGAATCCGTAGCAAACAGAAGGCGTCCAGACCCTCACCACGAGCACACATCTCCTTAGCAACGACAGTCTTTGCTGCGAAAGACTCCCTCCTTAACGGGAGCTTTAGAGCAACTGTAGATGCGGAGACAGAAAATACTCTACAAGTAGCAATTAATTCTGTAACAAGTAACTGCAGCTCAGAGGCAACAAAGTAACCATCTTGGCGAAGACTGGCAGCCGGGGAGAAAGGATGAGGCCGACTTCTGCAAGCCCACAAGCCACAGCGCCCCGTAAGGAGTTTAAACACACGCATGCATACATGTGCACACGCATGCACACATACACACGCACAGGTTTAAGTGTTTTATGTAGAATATGTATTTTATGTAGAATATGAGCTTATTTGTGTTCAGAAGAATTCTTTTATGCTTGCAAGTACCGTACGCAGCAGGTTTCTGGGAGGGCTTTCCGTGGAGCGTTAGCTCACATTGGTTACCTGGGGTAGGGGTGGGGGGTTGAAAACAATAGCTGAGAGGATGGGCAGACTTCACTTCTTTACCCCATTCTGAACTCCTTGCGTTTTCTTTGGACGCTGACAATGCATAGAAACAACAGTAAAAGCAGGATTCTGAAACGGAGAAAAGGAAAAGAGAGGGGAAATCTGGTCTGTGTAGAACAGAGGCAATTTTCTTTGTCCCATTTTGGCAATTTCTGGTGAGGAAGAATGAAAGCGAATTCTGGAACCACAGTGGACATTATCTGCCGCTTTGGGTGGGGATACTTTTGCTTTTGGATCTTATAGCATGCTGTCTGAGGTCCTGACACAGCAGCATTCCAAAAGATCTTTCTTCTTTAAATCTTCATGAAGTCCCGCATTGACCAAATCCTCTGGGCACAGGTGTGGGGAGCTCCTCTCCAAGGAGCCGTGACCCCGAGCATTCGTGCTCTGGTGTGGTCCTCGTCCTTTGAATCTAGTCTGGCCGTGCGACTTGCTTCTGGCCGGCGGAAAGTGACACGGAGTAACTTTCCAATTACCATCGGCCATAAGTAGCCTCGGAATTTCCGTCTGGGTCTCTGGGAACGCTTGCATTGTGCCATAAACCAATCCTCCTACCTTGAGGCAGCCACAGCAAACGGGAATCGAGAGGGTGCGTGCCGAGAGAGAAGTCCTTGACCAATCAGAGCTGTTCCGGTTGTCACGGCAGAGCCGCCAGCCCTGTGAGTGAGCAAGCTAGGACACACAGCCCTCGGGTGAAGTCCTCAGATGACCCCAGTCACTGCCGGCTGCAGCTACATGGCAGACCCCGAGCAAAAACCACCCAGCTGTGCCCAATCAACCCGCAGAACCACGAGAGGGGTAATGCAGCTTTAAGCCCCAAGTCGTAAGGGGCTTACAACCCAGAGCAACCGTTTACAGACCCTCATGATGCCTTTAGCCGCAGGAACACTGTGCACACATGAAACACCACACAGTTGCCAAATAAATAAGTCACAGGAGAATAGGGAACGAAGGTCCTCTGGGTTTTCCTACTGGCACCCTCCGAAAAAAAAAAAAATCTGCATCCCAGAGTATCCAGGGCCGTGGCGCTCCTTCTCTGCTGGGACATGGATGAGGCATGGACATGGAGGCACCACCTGCCTCCGAGCCCTGCTCCCTGCGGCTTTCTCTTCTGCGTGAAAGCCAGGACTGTGTGTGTGTGTGCAGGGCTGAGGCTGCCCACAGCTGCAAGGGTGCCTCCACTTCCAGGCTGTCCACTGGGGCAGCCCTGGCTGTACGGCCTGGCTTCAGCCTCTGAGGGGCTCGGTTGTGCTGAGGCTCCATAGGCACCAGAAGCACCCGTCTTTTGGGACATTCTGAGTGGCCTGTGGCTTGGGGAGCTGCGAAGAGAAGCTCCTGCCCGTCTGGGCTGTTCACCTCTGCCCGTCTTCCAGCGCACGGGGGGCTGGCTCAGTGACGGTCTCCTGTCAGGCCACTCTCTGCCCCTCCAGACGCACCTGTCTGAAACGCAGGGATAACCCATCACTCTGCAGCTCGAAGCCTTCCGTGGTCCCCACCGCCTGCAGGATGCAAAGCACCTCTGTGGGCGCTTTAGAAAGCTGAGTCCTGGGATTGACCTTCTGAGGTTTTAATTCTTTGCGTCTGAGAGTGGGACCTGCCGTCCCAGCCAGCGCCAAGCCGGTTCTGACAGGCGTCATCCACAGACTACACGTGCTCCGGGAAATGCCGACTGGTAGGAAATGGTGAGACCTTTCCGAACAGCAGTCGAGGCCCCGCGCGATCTCCTGGCCACTTTTCTTTCCCGTCCCCTTTTCGCCCATGCTCCAGCGGCATGGGGTCCCTTGCCTACACCCAGGCACGTAGCCTTCCTCCCCAGCTCCGTGCCCAGAGCGCCCCCGCACTCCTGCGCTCATCATTTCTGGCTGCCCCCGGCCCGGCCCGGCCCGGCCGCTCTGGCAGGACAGCTGCCCACTTCCTCACTCCCCTTTAACCTCCAGTCCTTGTCCTGCGCCTGGAGCCGCCTGCACCTGCAGGCTTCTGCCCTGGGCGGCGAGGGTGTCAGAGCAGGGACAGCGTGTGGTAGGGCTGCGGGTCCCCAGGACTCAGGTCCCCAAGGGTGTGCCCGAGGCCCAGGCCAGCGCACGCAAGCCAGAGCAGAGGAAAACGGCAGAGGAAGGAGTTGGGCAAGCAAGCGCCAGCTTAAATGGGGTCCCCTGGAGCACCCCGAGACCGGAGAAGAGGGAGACAGAGGCAAAAAGCAGGGAGACAAATCAGGGTCCCGGGATCTGCAGGGACACAGAAGGAAGCTCCTCCGTGCAGAGCGCTGGCTTCTCTGCAGGCCGTGGCCGCGGGGACCAGCTGCGGCCTTGCAGGTTGCTGGGCAGAAATTTTCATTTTGAAGTTTCAGCGAAGAGCCTCGGCGTGGACGGAGAACTGTCTTCTTGGTCCTGCCCCCATCTCCCGGGACCCCTCCGCTTTCCCAGTCCCAAACCTGGGGTGCGCCCTTGACTCTCGCCTCTCCTCCTCCCCGACACGCCCCGAAGCCCAAGTCCTGCGATCTCACCTCACGACCTCGCCTCCCGCCGTCCTCCCCCGAGGAGCCCGGGCGCCAGGGGCGAGCAAAGAAGCCCGCACCAGCAGCTGCTGCCAACGAGGTCCCGGAGGGTGACAGACGCCCCCGCTTGCAGAGACTCACCAAACCGTTGAAGGCTGCAGCCTTCCGCCCTGCCGGCGTCTCGCGGAAGCTGTCGGGAGCATCGCCGAAAATGAAAACTTGCGGCGTGTAGAGCTCAGGCGAAGGCGGCCTGCCGATTGTCGGGGTGTCGGGTGGGGGTCAGGAGGTGGCTCCCGACACCGGGCTTTTCGTCGCCAGCAAATCGCCCGGCTCGGCGGCCCCCTCACACTCGGCGGCGTGGGTTCCTCCCTCCGGGCCTCCGCGGGCGCCCTGCGGCGGGGTTGGGCTGAGCTGGGGCTTTGCGGACAGCTCTGCTTCCAGTCTCAGCCCTGCCGCTGCGTGACTGCCCCGGCCGCCTCGGCGCTCTGAGCCTCAGTTTCCTCACATTGCCATATAAGCCCGTACCTTATATAGCGGGGTACGCGGCGCAAAAGGCTAAGAGCTGGCAGTGGGTCCCGGGGAGCCCCAGACACCCGCGCCCGGGCTTGGTGTGTCCCTGTGTCCGCGTGTCGTCTCTCCCAGCGGGGAGCTGCCGTGACCGCGGGTGGGAACATGCACTGCACGGCCACGCCAGCCACCCCGGCTCAAAGCCCGTCCCTGCCCCTCCCGGCGGCCTCGTCCGGGCATGCTGTCCCTCGCCGGCAGCCGCTCTTCCGTCTGCCAGCCGATGCCAGCTCTCGGGGCGCTACTAGGCCTGCCGGGCGAGGACGCAGAGAGTGCTTTCGGCAGAGGCTTGTGGCGAACCGTCTGGAGGTGTCAGAATCCCCATGATCCCTTTCCCGATCGCCGCCGCCGGGCGAGCGCTTATGTCTGGTCTGCCAGGGGTTGCCAAGGAGCCTGTGGCTGAGGCCGAAAGCTGGCGCACCTGCCCCGAACGGGCCGGTCTGGAAAGAAGGGAGACTTCCCGGTGGCCGACGTTGCCGCTCTGCAGAGCGCAGGCGCCTTCCGAGGCGGCTCACGGCGCAGCTCACGGCGCGGGGAGACCTGGGCTTTGCGGACAAACAGACACAAACTCACGTCTCAGGCTGTGTGACATCGAGCAGGTGGCCTCGCCTTTCTGAGCCTCCATTTTCTGATTTGTAGAGTAGGGAAACCAACACCTACCTCTCGGGGCCCGTGGAGGAGCTTACGGCATAATGGACGGCGCCGGGGACGTTAGCAGATCAGCGTCGTCCTTGTCTCGTTCGCCGAACCGCGTAAGGCCTTCGGCTTCCCAGGGACCGTTGGGACGCAGATGGCTCGGGAAGGAGGCCTGGCGAGCTCAGGGGGACGCTGCCTGGGCAAGCCGGACCCGTCCCTGAGTCCCAGCAGCCTGGGCACCTCCCGGCTCGGCGCCGGCCCCGGTCCTGGCACTCGCGTGGCTTCCGCCCTGACTCGCGGCAGCTGCTGCGCTCGGCTCGCTCCCTGCGGGCGTGCGGCGTGCGGGGTCGCATCCCGGCGTCTCTCACCACCCTGGGCCGTGGTCGTTGGTCGCAGGTACCAGACTCGAAACATCCAGACAGTTCCTGCCCCTGCGAGCAGGACCCTCCCTGCGACGACTTGCACGGACCCGGACAGCAGCGTGTCGCCACCCACACCCCCGACGGGCCTCCCAGCACGGCATGGCTCAGCCGGGCAGAGAAGGCACCGGAACCCAGGGCTTCGGTTCTGTCACAGAACGTACGTGCCTGACCGTTTCGCAGTGCAGCCTCCCAGGTGGGTGTGAGCAGCATGTCACTGTCACTGTGTGGCTCCGTGGAAAACACAACACATGCACGCACACACACGCACACACAGAGACGTGCACACACACACACACGCATACACATGCGCGCACACGCACACACACGCACACACACGCATGCACACACATGCACACATGCACACACGTGCGCACACGCATGCACACACGCGCACACACGTGCACACATGCACACGTGCACGCATGCACACACACGCGCACGCACACGCGCACGCACACACACGCGCACGCGCACACACACACGAAGCCAGATTTTGAATGCCGGAAACTTCCTGCATTCCCAGCCTGCTGTCCCCAACTGTCTTTGACTTGAGTAACCACACTCCAGAAAGCTGCAGGAATGTGAGAGGAAAGGAATGTGCAGAACAAACAATGAGGCGATAAAAGCAAAAGCATCTCTGTCGTTCTGCCTTGGGAGTCCGGCAGACTGAGACCGCTTGTCCTCTGCTCGCCTGAGCCCGCACAAGGAGAACGAGTGAGACCCTGATTGTGGAAAGTGGAAAGAAGGGAGGAAGGAAAGAAGGAAGGGGGGAGGGGGTGGGCAAGGGGAAAAGGAAAATGAGAGTAACGAACCACAGGACAGGCTCCAGGAGAGCCGTTGTCCTTTCGTGGCCCTGATTAAAAACGAAGCCTCGGTTTTCTCATCTGTAAAACGGGCCACTGAATCCAGGTCCGCCTCGGCGCCATACGCCCCTCGCCCTTCTCGCACGGCTGCCCGGCTGCCTCCTGTGGAGACGCCGCGATTGGACATTTGGGAATGGGCTTACTGATCGCCGTTTTACAGGTGGAGAAACTGAGCCTCAGCGACAACACTAAGCGATTTGACCAAAGGCACGAGGCCCACGCCAGAGCCAGACCGAGCCAGCCGTGCTGCCCGAGGTGCCAGGCTTCTTCCGTGGCGGGCGCCTCCTCTCCCCCCGGGAAGAGTCACAGGCCCTGCTGCTGTCGACGTCCAGCACAGCTTACCGCGTCCTGACGCAGAGAACACCCTGAGTTGAGCATGAGATTCCTCCTGTTGTGTTGTCGTTTTTTTATTTTTTTTGGCTCCGGGCAGCCAACTTGATAAGCAAGAAAATAAAAAGAAAATTTTTAAAAAAGCACACTTTTCATGAGTCGCTTAAAAGCAAAAACTGTCAGATGTCCTCAGAAAAGCACTGACAATACTACAACAAAGCACTAAGGTGCTTTTGTTATTTAAAGAACAAAAACAAAAAGGAAAAAAGAAAAACTTGCTTACTAAAATGGAGTCTAATTGGTCTCCTCAAAATCTGGAATATTTTGAGAAGAGGGTGGGGCTATATATAGACGTAGTTTAAAAGCTAAACTGCCAACGGGCTTTTCTTCCTGGTCCCGTTTCCTCTTGTTTTTCTGTCTTGGCTACTTCTCCCTTGTCTGGGGTGAGACGAGAGGAAGAGGGACTTCGGGCGCCGTGCCCACTGGGTCCCCGTGCCCTGCCCCGCCGTCTCTGGTCTGGGACGGGCACAGGAGAGGAAAGCGGCCACGTTGCCCAGGTCTTTGTCCATGGTGAGTTTCGATGCACAGTGAAGGCGGCTTGCTCAAAGTCATTGGAAATACGGGAATCCAATTCCCCACCAGGTTTGCAGGGCAGGGAAGTGTGATACTGGCAGGTGTTTTCCATCTGTGCCTTTTAATCCACAGGGAAAGCACAGTGGCGTCAGCTTGAAATAACAAAAGCACCTTTTTCAGCCTCATAGTCCTCACTGGGTATTGCCGGTGCTTTTCTGAGGACAGACGACAAGTTTTACTTTTAAGTGACTCATGGAAAGTCTGCATGAATTGTCTTATCATTGTTTTCTCTTTGCAGAATCTGAAGAGTGTGTTTTCTCCATCCAAAAGCTGGAAAAGGCAGAGTCTTGGGCTCAGCGCGAGGGGACTGCACTGTGCCTCCCCTTCTCCAGCGTTCCTTCCCTTCCTTGCGCCCTGGAGAATGTCCGGGAAGGCCCTGGGATCGGCTCTGTGCGGGGGGACAGCCGGTGCGGAGCTGCCGGGGCGTGAGGGGACCGTGCCGGCCGCTGGTGTCTGAGGAGACTCTGTTCTCTGAGGGAAGCGTTTCCCACATTTGCTGTCGTTGCCGCCCAGGAATTGGGAGCTACAGAGTTTGGAGCTCGACACGTTGGCGTGTTGGGGAGCTCAGCGATCACGGGGCCCACACGCTGCGTCGTGCAGGTGGGACGACTGAGGCTGACGGGCGGCGTGGCCTGTGCTTGTCACCCCGCGTGTCAGCGGCAGAGCCAGGACCGAGACCCTGACCCTTCCCCCAACCCACCTGCACTGGTGCGGCTCGGAGCCTCGGAAACCCTGCGGTGCAGCCAAAGTAGTTTCCTAAAACCTAAAATCCAAATAAAAGAGAGAGAAAAGGAAGGAAGGAAGGAGGGAGGGAGGGAGGGAGGGAGGGAGGGAGGGAGGGAGGGAGGGA